>JAVQJF010081652.1:0-17169 GCA_036023855.1 Gadopsis marmoratus | reverse complement strand
GGACATCGCGTCCTTCGCCATAAACAGGAAGTAGTTTATTCCTTTGCCGTGCATTGTCCGACAGGCGCCAAACCTAACACATGTCATGTCCCCCCCGCCCTGAAGCCGTCTACATGCTGATTTTTGTCCGTGGTCATATCACTTCGCCGTAAACAGGAAGTAGTTTATTCCTCTGCCGTGCATTGTCAGACAGGCGCTAAACTTAACACATGTCATGTCCCCCCCGCCCTGAAGCAGTCTACATGCTTATTGTCATCCTCAGTCACAGCGCCACCTAGTGACAGGGAGAGGTATGCGCGTAGCGCCCGAGGTTGTTACGTGCGTGCCCCGACGTGCACATGCCTCGACGTGCACACACCCCGACGTGCACAGGTCTGCGAGGGCCCGTTCAACGCTGCTTGCAGCTGTAATTTTGTGTTTGTGTTTGGTTCATTTAAGTTAACGCAACAAGTGACAAGCCAACCAAGCTTGGCCACAAAGCCACAGGGACTCACAAGTAGACCGTTTTGACAACCTTTGATACGCCTTGTGACAGGTTCTCTTTTCTATTGGTCTTTGTTGTAAATAGTATTTTCACAAACAAAGTGAAGGAGGAAACACTGAGGAAACACTTAGATAACCTGATGAGAACTTGCTGGCTACAAATGCAGCCAGATCTGAACAGCTGGGAGACATTAGTTGTGGGTGAGTAGTTTAGAGTAAGTGTGTACTGCAGGTTGCACTGTGCCACTGTATTCACTAGATGGTGCTGTTGTTTTGCTAAATAGCATATTGAAGGTCATCCGATGCATAAGCCCTGTCCATCCCTCTGTGGTCTGTGTGAGTGAAATTGATGAGCCTGTCTATGTAAGCATAACTGTGTGTATGTGGGTGAAGGGGTTCGCATACCTAAGGATGGGGATGTCATTGTAGAGATTGAACCAAATTTAACCACGGACAGACCAGTGGCGTGGCTTTTCACTGCCAAAACTAGGTCAGCTTCTCCCACTGGTTTTAAGTTCAGGGAACCATGCCATGGACACAAATGAGTGGTAACGAGGGTAGAGTCAGCAGGTTAGAGAGCATTAGAAACGTCTGAAATGTTGTTTTGATTTCTACCCCCTTTTTAGCACCAGACCATCCAGAACTCTCATCAATGAGTCCAGATTATAGAGTTTTTGTTGATTTGATATTTTTTCATTTCAATACTAAAACAACACAACATTTCCCATCTACGTGTCATGGGAAATGGATAAATCGCATTAAGTGGGGGTTGTCTGGGTATTTTAAGGTCCATGGAATGAAACCATTTGTTCCAAGCTGATCTCTAAATGTAGGATGCAGGTTGTAAAACGGGCTATTGTTCTAATTTTTTATGTCTCTATGTTGAGATGTAGTAACACTTTCTGTGGAGGCGGTGAAATACAGATGCTGATGCTGCTTCAACGCTCTATTCAATTTTTACAAACCATTTGAAAGGAGGAAAGGGAACTGTGATAATACTTTTCACATCAGGACACTAGAGAGAGAGAGATTTGTTTTTTAAATCAATACGACAATGTGAAACAGCATTTTTCTTCCTTTCTTCTCTTTTGTGGTGTCTCAGTAGGCGGCTCTGTGTTCTGCACCGCAGATTCCTCAACAAAAGTTGATGAAGCATTGGCCATTGAATGAGTTACGCCAACTTTTCCTCTTTTTTCCTTCCCTGTTGTCCTCCTTCCTTCCTGTCAGTCTACCATGGAGAAGTTGACCTGGAAAGACCGTCTTCCTGGATACTTCATCAACATTTCCTCTATCCTCTTCATGGTTAGTACATACAAATCAGGTTAATGCTGTACGACACAGCTAATGTACATTAATGAGTATGTGACTGATATTCATTGATGTGATCATTGAAATATTAATTCCAGCCTCCACACGGTGAGTTTCAGACAAATACGGTTGCGTAATGACAAATTTCTTTTCTTTCTTTTTTCCTTCCTGCTCCCAGTTTGCCTTGACGTTTTCAGCAGTTTTTGGCGTCATCGTCTACCGCATAACAGTGTCGGCCCTGATGGCGATGAGCCCTGACCCGGAGACCAAGTCAAATGTTCGGGTGACTGTGACGGCCACTGCAGTCATCATCAACTTAGTGGTTATTCTGATCCTTGATGAAATCTACGGTGCTGTGGCACTCTGGCTGACAGAGCTAGGTACAGAAACTCATCCATTGATGTCCTCTTATAGTATGGTGGATTTGAGGACCCAATGTAGTGCAACCAAAAACGAGATCAAACTGAGAAAACACACATAAAGTAGCAAATGTCAAAACAAAGCTTGCCAGCTAGCCTCAACAACATCAGAGTCATGCTACCTGAATTATTAAGGGAAAGGTTTGACATTTATTCAATTTTTATTGCTGAGAATTAGATGAGAAGATTGATACCAGTCCTGTGTCTCTACATGCTTTCAGTCTTTGGGCTAAGCTAACCGTCTCCTGGATTTATCTTTATATTTAACTCAGACACTTGTATTTTCAATATCCACGACGGCATATTTCAAAAATCTTAAGAGGAAAGATCCTGCCTCAGCAACTCTCCGAACAGAATCAACATTTTTTTCATGTAGTCATTCTGCATCTGTGAGTGTGAGAGACAGGAACAGTCTTTCTGCCTTTTTGCAGACGGTTTGATGAAAGTTTGATGTTTTCATGCTCCAGCCATCCCATCACTCATCCCAGGAGGTTTCAACCACATTTACCATTCATTTATAAAGACCTCGGAAAGAGAGGGAAAAAATGCAAAGCACAAGTGTGAGAGAGGAAAAGTGTGTGTGTGTGTGTGTGTGTGTGTGTGTGTGGGAGAGAGAGAGGATATGCCCTGTGAAAAGTGCCAGTATTTTAACCTACATCTAGCACAGTGATTATGTTATAACTCCAGTTTCACAGAATCACAACTTCTCTCAGAACAAACTCACATGTACTCACCATGAACTAAAGAGACATACTCAGGGATAGACGCTAGTATTTTCATAGGGTTAACCAGGGTGAACCAAGTGAACCCTGATATTATAGAAAAAAAGTGAATGAGTGAAAAAATGTAACACCCCTCAAATTCAAGGTTAGCCAAACCTAATATAGTGTACACAAAATACGTTCCATTTAATTTGTCATTTAATATGCTCCTTTTTTCTCTCTAGCCTGCTTGCTGTCCTCTGACCTCACAAAACAACACCATGCAGAGTTTCTTACACTTTCACTCTACCTGCTTTTCAGAGATTCCTAAAACAGAAACCGACTTTGAGGAGCGTCTCATCCTGAAAGCCTTCTTGCTCAAGTTTATGAACGCATATGCACCCATCTTTTATGTGGCTTTCTTCAAGGGACGGTAAGTATTCATACGGTAAAAATTCAAGTGTGCAGGAGTGTGTCACTGTCCTGTATAAAACCATGTATCTCCAAAATGTCAGCCTTGTTTTCAGCTTTGTGGCAATGCATTTTTCAGCTAACCCAATGGGTTTATTTAGCTTAATCAGAAGACGTTTCTCAATCCATAAAAGGAATATTTAATCCTTCCAATTTTAAGATATAGGGTTTTCTTTGGAGAGCAATGATAGAATAGAATAGGAAATACTAATACAAGTTTGTTTTTGCTTGCATGTGCAAAAATCTGCTATTTAGAGGGGGTACATTAAAACACTTTACCTAAGAAACGTAATGGAAGCTTCAAAAGGTGGCTGTCGCTACTGATTAAGATATTTTATGGCAACAGGAACAAATTATTTTCTTTAGATGTTCTTCTTTACATAGCTCTGTATCTTTGCAATGACGGCAGTAGCTGATTTAAGGGATGGCTATGATTAAATGAAATTTTACCACTTACACAGCATTGTGCTGCATTGCAACCGTGATAGGACAGTTGGAGTTGTTTGCAGCCTGTAACTGTACTGCCAAGTGTAACTACTTTGTTGTTCATTTGACACTTAGGTGCTCGAACCAGGACACAATGTTACAAATTAGTATACAATTAGGGATTGGTATACTCTGCTTAAAAAAGTGTGTTGACGGACCTCAAAATTCCTTAGTTTGCGCAACAGGAAGAATCTTTGCTTTTGTCTAAGTGCATTCCATATGAAGTTAAGACACTGGTCTTACATGGTCCCCAGTTACTTAAAGGAGCTCACTTGCTCCATCTACTGGCACTTAACCTTTATTGTTTTAAATATAGGGTTTCACAGGTTGTTCTTGTTACCATCTGAACACATTTATTTTGTTTAGGCTACATTTAACAAAAGATGACTTTTATGAGTTCTGTAACATAGTCAGTGTACATGTTTAATGATTGTACATTGTTAAGGCAGTAGATCAATGATATATTTGCACCTTGCATTAACATGCCATGCATTTCACCTGGATTACACTTGGTCATCACTACAGGGTGAATCCAGGTTATCGTGTGTTTGTGTGTTTTTTCGCAGGTTTGCTGGTCGACCTGGAAATTACGTGTATGTCTTTAATGATTATCGGATGGAAGAGGTTCGTTATCCTCTGTGTTTGTTTTTGGTTTGGCTGTATAAGTAACACATGAAGGGATGATGAATACAATAAAGTGTGTGTGTGTGTGTGTGTCTCCTTCAGTGCGCACCAGGCGGCTGCCTCATTGAGTTGTGCATTCAGCTCAGCATCATCATGCTGGGAAAGCAGCTAATCCAGAACAACATCTTTGAGATCGGCATCCCGTAAGTACACTACATTCCTTTTTATGTATGTGCTCACAGCGTACGATGTTTGAATTTTTGGGGGGATCTGGAGACATGGAATGCAGAAGAGCAAGTAGAGAAAGATGAAACGTGGGACATTTTGTCTGAAGAGTCGGTGACTTGCCTCATTCGCTGACACCTACCACACACACCTACACACCCACATGCTTTCTCACTAACACTTACAAGACTCCCTCTCCCCTTTCTTGTTCTAATAACATTCCTCTCATGTGTGTACAGTGGTACTTTGAATCCCAAAGGTCAGAGTTCATCTTTGTTTTTAACAACTGTCACACAACAGAGGCGCCTTTTGACTTCAGGCTGCACTCTTACGGTTGCTGTAAGCACAGCTTGATCTCCTGACCCGTTGGTTCTCATCAAACGCTACAGTTTCTCCAGGACGTCCTGAGGGTTCAGCGAGCCACGGCGCGTACCATTATACTATCTACATACCATCTACTCATCTGCTTCACATTAATCCACTTGAAAGCTTTCACACATGGGAGCCCACCAGTAAAACCAGTGTTATACTGTGTGCAGTTTTATGGGGAATCTTGCCACTGAGTGATGGAAGTACTTCAGAGGTTTTCACAGGTTTGTAAAATTGTACCTGACCCTGAAAGCCCCTGTCTAAACATGTATGAGATGGACCTGCCCATTTAAAAAAGTAAAGCCCAAACAAACCCAAGAGGAACTGGAACTGATTCAGAACTGACCTGTTGGAAAGGCCTGAGCCTGGCCAAATAATTTCATAATCTCATATTTTCTAAATATATGACTTTAGATGTTTTTGAACAGTAGAAATATTTTAATTTATAGAAGTGATGCATACAAGGAAGAGCCTGCATTTTAATGTCTTGCACACTTCACCACGGCTGACTAACTCCCATGAAGGCACCATAGCAGGTTCCCAGGAGCTGTTACCTTTGTAGAATGCAAACAACGCAGGTGTATCGTTCAGAGGAGTGAAGGCTTGTTAGCTCAACGTCCACATCCTCCCAATGAGGATTCAGGTCTATAGAGACTTCACAGCAGCGTCATTGTGAGCTCCCACCCATAGAGACCAAAAGTAAGACTGCAGCACAAAACTCCTGGCCTGTTAAATTGTAAAAGGGCATGTTTTTGCTGCATTTGGAGGAGCCTTCAAGACAGGACGGTCTTGTTGACTCACTCTGACGTGTTGAGCATCTTGCAAATAAACGTCCATAAATCCACTTTGAGATCACACAAAACAGATAAACCTGGGAATCATCATTTTTGAAGTTTTCTTCAGTGTCAAAGTAATCCAGTGATAGTTGTCTGTACATCCACGGGTACTCTGCAAAGAGGGACTGCTAATAGCTGCTAAAATATGAACAAAAATAGGCTAAAAAACAGGGCTCACAGCATAGCTCAGATCCAAAGCTCAGTGTGTGGCATTACTTTGCCTGGCATCTGTTTTGTTCCGAGGAAAGCGTACACATTCCATACACCAGCACATTCACAAATGAAAAACACTCGTTCATGGCTTGTAAAGTACATGCAGGTAATTTATTTGTTCAGGAGGCGCATTTCTTTTTAATTGGAATCAGGGTTTGACATTCAGGCTTCTAGCTGCATTAAAGCTGCCAAGTGAACCATTTTACCTTTGATGAATAATTACCAAATTTAATAGTCAGGTTTTTATTTTTTATTATTGTTCAGGTTTTTTGTTAAGGTTGACGGAGAGAGTGAGGACACACCTTTTGATAAGCAGTATTTTATGGAAAATACAATTATATATTGTTTTGTTGAATATGTTATTCATGCAGCTCTTTTTATGTGATATGTATCTGTAGCAGTTCCAGCACTTTTTTTGGCAGTTTTACATTGTGCAAAATACATTTTCTGGGTTTTGAGCCTGCATTTGAACAAACAATTTGCTGAAATAATCTTTTTTTAAATGAAATGAATGTTTTTACATGTTACTTTATAAGTACTTTTATTATTTTTTTGAACATAAATAAGACTTTTCCTTGTGCATAGAAATAGTATGTTTTGTCTCAAGAATCAGTGACATACAGTTTAACCTGCCTTGAACAAATAAGACCGAGAAGAGCAGTTCACTGCCCATAATGCCAGCAGAATATGAAAATGTACAACTTTGTTTAATTCAGAGAGGCTGTTTGAAATCAGCCACTTTGGCAGGTGATCCAAAAAAAGGTCATTTCAGTAATTGTCTGGGATTAGATTACTGTCTTACTACATTCAGTGATTAAGATTCGTTTTTAGTCACAGCAACTTCTCTTATTCATGGTTTATATTTTCTGTACATTTCTTTGCTTTAGAGTTACAGTTTTTATTTCACATTTATACACACACACAATACAAAAATGATTAAGTCTGGCCATTGATCTTTTTTATCCTCCGCCCTGACAGGAAGTTGAAGAAGTTGGTGCGTGCGATAAAAGATAAAGGATCAGCCAAGAAGCAGGAGGACGAGAGGTCTCCGCAGCAGTGGAACCTGGACTATGCCCTGGCTCCCTTTGAAGGCCTCACGCCAGAATACATGGAGATGAGTGAGTCTGCACGCGCACACACACACACACACACACACACACACACACACACAGACAAAGAGCAGCCATTTAAGCACCAACGTACGTTTAAAATGAGTTCTCGTGTACATCGCTGAAAGGTGTTATGTAATGTGTACGTGCGAAGACCTTCTCAGGTAAGAGTGTACACCTGGAGTGAAGAGCACATGGATGTAGGATGTATGTATTTTCTTATTGTTCACACACACACACAAACACACACACATCAAAGTTGTCCATTATGAACAGCATATGTCGGTTGTTGAAATGCCTTAAATGCCATGACAAGGACCTCTACCAGAGACATCTGTCAGGATCAAATTATTAGGTCAGGGAGGACAAATCATGTGACCTTGTCACGGAAGAAATTTTCCTGGTTTCTTCCGGTCTGACATCGGAGTTCTTCTTCCACCACTGAATTTAATGTAATGTAATTCCAATCACTCATTTCGAGATGTAGTATAACGTATTTATGTATTTAAGAAAGTGTGACACAATTTTCACACATTTGTTCAGATGGTTGGTTCAACTGGAGAAAAAAACAGTCATGGAAATAACTGGCAGTTCCATGGTTTGGACCTATGCGGTCTTTATTTGGCACAAATAAAACATGGTGGAAGAAACATGTGAATCAAATATTATCCAGAGGCTGAGACAGTTTCATCCTGACAAAGACTGGCAGACAGAGTAAAAATGGACATAACATGAGATGGGAGGGGGAATTCACAGATGGGAAATGTAACTGCAATAACAAAATGAGATGATGGAAGAAAGAATCATTAAAAATTATTCTGAATTTTTCTGCAAAGTGTGTTAGTCTGCAAAAGGACATTACTAAGATAATTCATAGGTTTAATCATTTAAAGCAGGGACAGTTATGTGCCAGTAAAAGTTGATTCACTGCCTGTGAGGAGAACATTATTATATGGAGCTGGTAAAAAGCTACAGGTGTTGGATTGTTATGTCAGAGGGTACACACACACTCTCTCTCTCTCTCTCACACACACACACACACAAACAGCTGTAGGCATTCCTCTTTTACAATTACAACCAACTGCTGTCATAACAAACCGACACCTGTCACAACTTTTCAGTCCAGCTAGTTCTTCATCAAATCTTAATATTTATCTGCAGGAATCAACAGTGAAGATTGACATGTAGCAGTTAACATTTGAATAACTGTTTTGCTTAAAGTTGTAACCAGCAGATTTTAACATAAATATCTGTTTTGCTACGTTCCAATGCACGAAAGATCCTGTCGACACACATTTGAAGACATAAAAATACTCTGCTTGGAATAATAATTTGCTTTAATAATGTTTCTGATGTTTTTTATAGAATTTATTTTTCTGATTACATCGTGAAAATGTTTTATATCTAGTCCTTCCTCGTGGAAAAATCTCTAATCTGTGTATATGCAGTATTGTATGTGTGCAGGAGGTGCCAGGTTTCCACATCACACTATTGGCCAATGATTGGCTTCCAAACTTGTTGTGATGACACAAAATCATTTTGTATGTACGTGTGTTTAAACTGAGATTTTAGGTCAGCACAGATCAACTTTCCACCTTCAGCAGATCAATGTGAAAACAGCCTTCATGTGTGAAACTGCATTCTGCGCAGTGAAGGTCAAACATGCAATGGAAGTAACAATAAGCAAAACATGTTTCTGAGTGGAGGGGGCTTTAAAATGCTTATTTGAAGATTGAAGTATGGGAGAATCCGTCTTTCCCATAAAATTCCTTCTATTTAGTTTATGTTTAAAGAAGCAAGAAAAAATAAATTGGATTAAATACAAGACAGTAACAAATAATAGAAGCCACAGTCTACACTGAGTGCTGTGTGTTCACTAAGTTTGGAGTTAGTTCCTGCAATGAATGTGAAAAAGCAATGGCAGCATATCAAATATGAGGGAAATTGTAATTATATTATATCTTATATCTATAATTAATCCTTTACTCTCTGGTGTGATTGTAAGCTTGCTCTCTTGCTGCTTCCACAAAGAGTAAGTGCAGCCACGCTGATACCCTGACAGGGATAAAAGTCAAAGGTAACATGACTGAAGCATGACCTGACTACATTTGTAAAACTACAGAGAGGAGTGACAGATATGAAGCAAGAATTACGAGGATTTCTGCCAACATCTTTGATGATGCTGCAGCTCGTGAGAACCACGAGTAGTGGTTCTATGTCCACAATCTGCTTTAGAGCATTGTGCGATTTGAAGACACAGGTGCAACACAACAGTCAGGACACTGATGATATCTAATGACCGAGGTGTAAAGGTTTATTCATGCCTGACCTCCAAACAGTGAAGGTGGCGACTGGAATGTCCATTAACCAATGAGTGGCCCAATAATCCCCTGTATTGATTGATTGGTTGATAAACCTTTTTTACCAGGAAATATAGTGAACTAAATGTGGAAATATCTGCTTCATGGCTCCAATGAATACATTAATTGATGATACTGTATGTAACACAGAGAGAAAATAAAAGCAAACATGTGTTTAAGAGTGACACCTACAGCAGCTAGAGGTATAAACAAAATAAATGATTAAAACAAAGAGACCAATTCATAAATAATAACAGACTGTGACAGCTGATATCAGCCACACAGAATTTCCTCCTGGTTGATGGAGTCAAAGTGCAGCAAACATGCAGCAACAAGCTTGACTTTAGAAATTGGCAACATCTGTTTGTGAGACATTGTAAACCTGTAAAACTGGCTACATTGTGCTCTAATGACAAAGCCAATGAGCCAGAAAGATTTGAGTGAAATTGTAATTAGCAAGTAAAGTTTTGTTGGCAACATTTGATGGGTTCTGTGTGGGACATTTTCTTGTAAATGGTGGCGTCCAAAACAAGCTTAGAGAACTTTAAAAGATGGCCACGGCTGAGCGTGTTAGACGGACACGTATCTGACACGTGTCCGTCTAACACGTGTCATTTTACGTTAAGAAATAACAAAATAGCATTTACGTGTATCGTGGCTGCCTACCTGTATCATTTGGTGGAATCGCACCCTATGTTTGTCTTTAGTGAAGATGTGACATTTCAAAGGCAATTGCCTTTTATGTTCCATCAGGGGACAAAGCCATGTATTTTTATGAAGACGTTGGCACTGAACCCGCTAGAGCCCTAACACACACACGCACATACCAGCAGGAAATTAGATTTTTGACTGTGGCGTTGTGTTATAATGTGGAGATTTCATGTGACAAAGGGAGCTGGGAGGAGGGCTGAGGGAGTGAAAAGCAGAAAAAGGACGGAGCTAATGTGGCTGCAGGGCACAGCAAGGAATGTCAGATATGTCTGAGCTGTACATGCAAACACACAGTCACACATAGCTGTGACTGGGAAGTTCTGGGTTTGTGTTAACTCATTCTTTGTTTATTTCTGTGTGTTGTATTTGTGTGACCTGCTTGCTGCCTGTGTTAAGGTGTGTGTGTGTCTTCTTTGTGTGTGCCTGGGCCAGCCTCGAACCCGACAACCTCGACTCAGGTGGATAGCCAGGTTATTCTAAGCTTGCCCTCTAGCGTTCGCCGCGCCGCTGTCGTATTTTCTTCCTCGCCGCTCTTTGTCTCAGCGTGGCGTCCCGAGGTGAAGCAGTCAGTCTCCACCTTGCTGGAAATCCCCATTCTCACACCGCTAAAGTTGCACCACTCTGATCAGAGCCGTGCAACAGCCAAAGTCAGACAAGCTGCCTTGTCTTTCTCATGTTTCCTTTCCACATTCTTAGAAAGCAGGTGGATGTTGTTTTTCGATCAGTTATTGATCAAGCCAGAAGAAAAGTTTATAGTAGCAGAAATGTAACAAAGCATCTATCTTTAAACCTTGCTTATTGGCCTGGGATCAGCCCTGTTTCTACTTCAATCAGGCTTGATGCCATCTCTACATTATTCTGGGATTTATATGCAAGGCGAACAACTTGAACCCACCTCACAGCATTTTAAGTGAGGATGATAAATCTCCGTTTCTGTCACTGTGGAAGTGAGTGTCCTCAGACAGTTCCAGAGCTGCCTTAGTGCCACTGTCGGGAAGCTGGTGTGGCAACTGCCCAGGCACAAGACCTAGACAAGTCTTTTAAGGCACCTGGTATTCTGCTTATTGAACTATTTAAGTTGATATAAATGAATAAGGCAGCTGCTGCCAACAGTACTACAGTGTACAGCTTGTGTGATTGTGATGGACTGGACAATAAATTCCCAACATCTTTAGTTTCAATTATTAATCATGGATGTTGTGTCTCTGGTCTATCTAATCAGACTGACCTGCTTAATACACACACAGACAAACATACAGCATACCGTAGCTACACACACATAGTTCCACACACTGCCTAATCAAAAGAAAGTCCCAGTTTAGCTGGTGCAACCTTAAAAGGCATCATCTGAACCGCAGAGTGAGCCTGGACAGACAGTGTGACTCCTGAACGTCAATCTGACTTAGTGGCGGTTTGAAACCTGCGCTTCTGATGTTGGAGGTCCGATTCCTTTCTCACGTCAACCTCTTGCCTGCCTTCAAATAGCAGAAACGGCTGATACAATTGGTTCATCGTACAGCAACTTCGACATAGCACGTAGAGGGAAACCTGCCGCCTCGTACAGTCGCGCTGCTTGAAACACAGGAAGTTAGTTTGCATCCTACGTAGCATTCGTAATAGAGCAGACCTTTCTCACTGTGGTCATTCTCACTTCCCATAGCTTAACACCAAGCATTGCAGTCTGCCGCGCTGCCTTTTTGCTACCATCACATTTTCAGATGCAGTGGTGTTTACTCTGACTGTGAGTATAATCAGAGTACAGCTTTCACATGGGTTTCTCCTCATGTTATGATTGTTTTGTTGGTGTAGCTGTAAATGTAGCCAGTGTTAACGTCTGTGACCTTGTATCTGTAGCAAGCTAAAGAAAGACACCAAAAAGCAGTAAATCATCCCTTTCCCTCTTTGTCTCTGCAAGCTCTACAGGCTGGGATTTTCCACCCTCAATGAACACTATTGTTGATTGTTACAACGTATCTTCCATCATGTGATATTTGCCATTTTGGAAACACGAAGAAGGCTGTTCTCATTATTTTACAATTCTCTCTCATTATTACCTCTCCTTACTATTTTAAATACAACAGTCAGATAACCAGACGTAACATAGACGTGACAACAAGTATATACATTAACCAACTTCCAGTGGATGATTCTCACATCTGGTGTGGATCCCACTGGAATTAGCATCAAATGAACTTCAGAACACCATTTTGAGGTGGAGCCCAGATGCTTTTCTGGACCATGACAAGGACAGAAAATGTCTATTTAACAATTGTACTAAACTCTGCGAGCACTGAACAGACTTTTCAGTTAACGTAAGCTCAAAAGACCCAACTGGGACTTGCTTTGAGGTGAAGATTGACATGGAATAAAGCAATAACCATCCACTGCCACGGTGTGTGGATTCTTGAACTTTGCTGCATTGCAGTAACGGAGATGGGGAAAAATATTTTGTAATGTTTGCAGTTGGACAAATTGTAACACCCGTTGACATTACTATGACGTAGTCACATTACTATGAACATTACAAGCATCTGTTTTCATCAAACTGCAGTTGAACGCTTTAAGAAACTCTGCGGCAGAAAAGTGTAACTTGGGTTTATCTAAATGTCCTTAAATGTCCATGAAGTGAATTGCAGCAATGGAATTTCCACGACTGATGTGCTCAGCTTTCTTAAGTCTTTGTGAGGAGGAGGCTATGGGACGACACTGATTTTTGATACAGATATATACTGTAGATTTGAATGTCGTTGGTGTAATTACGATAAAGAACAATGTTAGGATTCTCATTTGAAAATGTCTCCGTTAATGGCCTCATGTATGCATATGTTACTGTTTTACTGTGTATATTTTTGTGTATGTGTGTGTATGGGGGGCATGGAGCAGTGGGGATTAAGGGAAATGTGGCCTTCATTTCCAGACACACCGATGCCAATACCGTGTCCCCCAGCATGGTCCCATTTGTTGAATTACACAGCATCTTTAAATGACAGGCCTATTACACATATTCACATGGACCAAGTTACCAAAATAAATTTAACAGCACATGCTGATGTATGTTTGATGATTGTCTCTCTCTTTTCTCCAGTCATCCAGTTTGGTTTCATCTCTCTGTTCGTGGCTTCATTCCCGCTTGCTCCTCTCTTTGCGCTGCTCAACAACATCATTGAGATCAGACTGGATGCCAGGAAATTTGTTACGGAACTACGCAGGCCAGTCGCCGTGCGTGCTAAAGACATTGGTAAGCTGGGAGCATAACTTACATTGTACAGCACAATATTGGATGGGAGCTGCTATTGGCCAATAGATGATTATTATATGAAACAAACCCCTGAAAATAATAAGTATTGAATATATCCTCCGTAATTTCCATCATGGGACATCAAAACGCTCCACTGCAACCAGACTGATGAAATTCTTTCAGGATTAGCAGGGCCTCCAGACAATGAGGCATGTTTCGATGCTAAGTTTACAAACTGATGCCGCTTAGCATTTCGGTTTAGTCATTTTGTTGCTGAAAGCTCATGTCTCTTCAATGTTATCTATTAGAGGAAAACCAGCATTCATATCAATTTCTGAGTCTACCCATAGACTTTATAAGGTTTTCACTAAGCTCAAAGGTCATAACATAAGTCAGGTGAATGACCTTCTTTTTAAAACTTGTCTGGTTAATGTCAAAAATGCTCTTTCAGAAAGCTTAAATAAGCCCTTTTTGACGTGCTAGCAGCATGGCTGTAGGGATAGCAACGTCTATCTGACGGTCAGTCCACCACTTTGGCCCAGACTGAAATTACACCAACTGCTTGATGGATTGCTATTTATTTTATTAGGACATTTATAGTCCCCAGAGAATGAATCCTTTGGTGGTCCCATGACTTTTCTTCTAGCTCCACCAGAAGCTTGATTTTTGTGCTTTTAAGTGAAATGTTTCAACAACTATTGGATGGATTGCCATGAAATTTGGTGCAGAGATTCATGTCCCCTCTGGATGAATTGTAATTAGTTTGACAATCACCCTGATCGTTTATCATGTCAAAGTTTTAACTTGTCCAGTACTTCAGTTTATGACCAAATATTCCAAAACTAAAGATATTCCCGTCAACCTCAGCGAACATGGTAAAAGGTTTGCCTGCTAAACATCAGGATGTTATATTGTCATTATGAGTATGTTAGCATTCTAAGAACAGCCTCACAGAACCACTAGCTTGGCTGTCTTGTTTTTACCATGGTCCTGAAAAGTCTATTTGCGCTTTTTTCTATAGGTATATGGTACAACATACTGAGTGGAATGGGAAAATTCTCAGTCATTATAAATGTAAGTATTAATGCAATGTCCCACTTTTTTCTATCTGCTCATTGAATTAATAATAAAGGCAGATATATACACAACACATGCATGAAGGCAGGTATTCTATAATGCTTCAATAAGTCAGCATTAACTTAATTATGAGACGTTAGTGTAGTCAGTGGAAACTAAGAGGACATTTACTGAGACAACAGTAAATGTCAGTCTCTAACAGCCTCTCCAGTGCATTTTAAATTGTGAGTCACCAGGTTGGCTGGACTACTTTACAGCACAAAACTGAAAAAGATTCAAGAAGCACTTCGCAGGAAGTTCAGTTTATTTGTCATGAGAACTACACTCGTAACAATGTATTCTGTGGGAGGGAGGGTGCTATGTCATGTCTGGGGAAAAAAACCCACCCTGATGAGGCCATTCAGTTACTGTATGTGGTAACATTCTTCCTAATCTCGTGAGACATTACATTCTTAGCCAGTGTTGTTATTACACGACTAGTTAAAATTGAGAAATGCTGTAAATCACTAATGTAAAAATGTAATCTTTTTTCATTACATGGAAACTTTAAAATAATAAAAGCTTTTATTTCATGTTTGACTCATTTAGTGTAACATTGAGCTACATTTCCAACATTTCATTATGCTGAAGTCACAATATACAGTATTTAATGGAAACAAAGTCTGTTTTATTAACTTCAAAAGACATCACGGACAGGAACAGAGGTCATAGTTTAACAAAGGCTGCGCAACACCACAGTGCGTTGCTACTGACCTCGACCTTCTCTGCTCCATATACTTTCAATGATCCACTGCAGACAATATTAATCGTTAACATTTAATAGAGATTTAACTGCTTTGTGGGCTCTGAGATGTCATGACCTTGTGAGAGCCCAGAATCATGTCCAAAACACCTCAACATTCTGGAGTCAGGAAAGTCCTGCTTGGGATTTGTCCTGGGCCAGCTGACCAAATCCTGTTCCGTTTACTTTTAATACTAAGCAGATTTGTGGAGGATTCAGAAAACAAGCAGCAGGAGTTTTTATTCTAGAGCTGTGGGGCATGGGACACACATACACAGGCTTAAGCTGTCCCAGCAGCTTCATCATAATCCTCTTTTTGTGCCTTTTTGTGCATATATCTTGCATGCATGTATCCATTCATGTTTGCATTCATTTCATTACCCAAATATCTGTAGTAACACGTAGTTTATGAGAACTGTGCTTTTAAACATCTGAAACAGTTTGACCCCCTGCACTTCTTTCATTAAAACAGTGAAGGAAGAGATTTCACAAATAACTAGTTTTACAGGAAAGAACTTATGATGGTCTTAAGGTGTTTTTTTTATTTAATCATTGCTCATGACAGAAAAATGTTTCACTCTCTCAATCTGTCTTTCTCTCGATAGGCCTTTGTGATTTCCTTCACATCAGACTTCATTCCTCGGCTCGTCTACCAGTACATGTTCAGCCAGACCGGAACCATGCACGGCTTCATTGACCACACGCTCGCCCACTTCAACGTATCCAATTTTAAACATGGCACAGTGCCACAGAACTCCGAGCTCGGAGACATCACCGTCTGTCGGTAAAAACACAAGCACACACTCGTACAATTAAAAGTTACAGATATTGGAAGCAATACTTTACAACTATGATTACCTTTGTGACAGGCATGGTTAAATACAAAGGACAAATCAAGGAGTCTTGTAAAAATATTGTGATTATTTCAGTCAACAAAAATAACCACCTGGTTAATAAAAACACATTTTCTGATATATTTTCCTTTTACTCCCAGTGGCGTGCTTGGTGAGCGTTCAAGAAAACAGTCAATTTATCTATTTTTACGTCATAGTAATTTAGTTTGGGGGATTTTATCTTAAGTGGGTAAAACAGCATTTTTCCGACTCTTCATACTTATGACTTTGACCTTAACAAATACATAAACACTGCCCTTAATAATAATAATAACTTTATTTATATAGCACCTTTAAAAACTGCGTTTACAAAGTGCTTTGACAAAAGAGCACCTCAAATACATAGAACTGAGTGATAACAATATAAAGTAATATCAATGGTAACAAATAACTGCCAATGTCACGCCAATTTCAAGGCTAATATCCATTTAATTTGTTTCTTCTGTGGTTTATGGTGCCAATGTCCATCTCCAAACTGAATTTTCCCATTCTCCTCAAACCTTTATTCATCCTGGCAATCCTTTTCAACATTTGCACTTTCTTTCATTCATGCTGGAAGTTTTCAGTTTTCAATTCAGTTTTATTTATATAGCGCCATATCATAACCTGAGTCAGCCCTGCTATAAGCTTCATCAAAGAGGAAAGTCTTAAGCCTACTCTTAAATGTGAGGAGGGGGTCTGTCTCCCGTACACAGACTGGAAGCTGGTTCCACAGGAGAGAAGCTTGATAGCTGAAGGCTCTGGCTCCCATTCTACTTTTAGAGACTCTAGGAACCACAAGGAGCCCTGCATTCTGGGAGCGCAATGCTCTAGGGGTGTAATAGAGCTCTTTAAGATATGATGGTGCCTGACCATTAAGGGCTTT
>JAVQJF010081641.1:0-16834 GCA_036023855.1 Gadopsis marmoratus | reverse complement strand
TCCCTGCCGCCTCGTTCTCACCCGCTTTCCGTCCACTTTCATCCCCCCCCCCCCTCTCTCATTTTCAGCCATTTTTCATGCTCCTGGTCCGAGCATGTGACATAGAAGGGAATGATGTCTCCTGGCGTGAACACAGTTTGTGTGTGTGTGTGTGTGTGTGTGATGGATATGATGTGCTGGTGGGACGGCGTAGCCGCAGTCAGCCCCCACCACGACGCCGGCGAGATAGACTAGCTGCCTAATCGGCCGCATGACATGGCAAATTCAGCTTCTCTCCCCTCCCTCGCCTCCCCCACCCCCCAACACCTCCCCTCACACCTCCCCTCTCCTCACCAAGCATTCCTCACCCCTTATCGTATCTTCCGTGCGTCTCGCCAACTCCCAGTGCACCGTTTCGAGCTGTTGTCGGAGTTGTCCTGTCGACTAAATGGAGCGCTGTCAATGTGTCCCTTCACTGTGACGGTTATGGGAAGAGAGAAACGGGAAGTGTGTGTCAAGGTGCTTGCTGCTGTGTGTGTGTGTGTGTTTACATGAGGCACAGGATGTTTGTAGACCCCTTTAGCTTGACTTTTTAAGGGTGTTTTTTTGGCTTTCCACTGTGATTTGATTGATTGTTTGTTTCATACACTGAAAAATTTACTAAATTTGCCTTTAAGATTATTTTAAAGTCACAGCTCTTCCCTCTCTGTTCCCGAACAGAATTTATTTTCCAAGCTGTTTTATCTCTTCTTGATGAGATTTGCATGTGGTCTGCATTTTTTTTATCTACCGTTTGCTGTTTCAAATCAAAAATGCATTCGATTTGTTTTGAGCCACAATGCAGTGGATTAAATCCGCCCAGTCATAGGCTCCCATTACTCCACTACAGTGGCCCATACAGACAACAGTCTGGTTCCTGAGCCTTTATAGTCAAGCAATGGGCCTTTTTCGTGGAAGACATTTTGACAAGTCACAGTAGGAAATATGGTATAATAATTTTAACACCTGTGCTAAAAGTCAAAATGTCCCATTTCTTTCATATTCATATCAAGAGTGTCTAGTGGCGCTTCTTTCCTATATTGCTAACACAACGCCTATGATTTCTCTCCACCCCTTAGGGGGGTCACCCCCCCCCGTCTGTTTTCGTGCATGTCATATGTTGCAAGTAGCCCAAGTGGGAGGAGGGAAAGAGTCAGAGTGAAGCTGGGTTCAGGAGAGTCAGGTCTTAAAGACCAAGGTACAGTTTGGGTGTCCGCTTTCAGCCCGTGTAGAACCGTGTAGTCATGGAAGTATTCCTATGTATTTGTTGCCCTCGGGCTATTTCCTGAACCTGTGTGTTTGGATGGATGGATGGTTTTGACATTATGGCAGCGACGCACTCGTTTCATGATGCCCAACCATCCTTAGCTTCCTGTGATCCTTCAAATCCGTCCAAATCCTATTTGCCAGTCTGTTTTCTGAACCAAAGTGGTGCGGTTTCTCCATTTTCGCTGTGTGCTGCTTTGTCATCAGACAAGACAAGGCAGGACAGGAAAATGCATATCTGCATTTCATCCATGCTTGGAGAAGTTTAAGCAGCCCTGGACATCCTCTCCTCCCCTTCGACAAGCCAGGGAGTGATTGGCAGGCCGTGAGAACAGAGCCCCTCTTTCATAGCCGCGGCCCGAAGTGGAGGGCTTCTTCCGCGGATGTACGTCAACCCCCCGGACAGACAAAGCGCGCTAGTGTACGCCGCCTGTACTCAGAGGGCGAGTGCCACACACAGACACAGTAACAGGAGGACAGCCGGTTCAGTTACCATGCAGGCGCGTGGGCACTCAAAAAAAACGCACAAAGTCCGAGGGCACACACGCAAAAACAAAGATGCTCACGCATGCATGCATGCAAGAAAACGTCTCACTCGCTCGCCGATGACATGCATACGTACACGAAACAGACGCATACTGTACAGTACGTGCAGGCATGCAAGGAGGGTACACACATACATGAACACACACACACACACACACAATAGCTGCTTTCTTTGACTGGCTGGCGCAAAAAACACGAGGCAGTCCTGACCCTGGTGTACTTTGCCCCACATGCTCCAGACATGCTCGCAGGATTACATCACATATGAGATGTTTACAGTCCCGTGTGAGTATGTGAGTGTGTGTCCACGGGTGAGAGACCGGTTTCCGATCAACTTCAAGGAAAATTCTGTTTTACTACAACTTGTGTCTTATATTTGTAGTTCTGGCCATCAATCGGCTGTGATAGAAACATCTGGGAATTTTGCGACACACACGCAGTCATACAATCACAAGGGTTGTTAACAAGCCAAACGTTCAATCCAGATAATGTAAACCACTTTATTTGGGGGTAAAACTCGGGACAAGTGCACGATAAACCATGGTAATAATGCCTAATTGCACAGGACAGCTGTGCCACAATACGGCAAGTAAAGTAGGTCAGAAATTAACCAAGAAGTCGGTCTGCAAACTGAAGGGTGTTTGTTGCAGACAGTTCAAGATCTCTGCAATCACCTTGGTCACTACTGCCTTCTTATTACCAATACCGATGATGGCTAAAACTAAGATCCTAACTGGAATTTCCCCTTGACAAACAGCAGGGTGTGAATCACATTGACGTTCCATTTACACACACACACACACAACCTGCACAACCACAAATGCTAAATTTATCATTCTGGCACAAAAATGCACAACAGGTTTTCGAACCTGGTTCCGGGCCGTCCTGACAGCATCCATTCAATGTGAAAACGCTCACTAGTTTAGCACACTGCGCTATGTCTGAATGGATGCTACTGTACTGTCTAGAGTGGGCTGCTGTCCCAGTTGGCAAAATGACTATTCCAGACTGTGGGCCAGCGGTAAGGAGCATACAAATGAAAATAGCAGCAGAAAAAAAATCCCCCCCAAAAAATAGAAAAAAACGCTTGTCTCTCTCAAGCCAAGCATCTGCTAAGCATTTTAATGGGGATCAATGGAAGGGCAGGGACAGGAGATCGAGGGGTTGATTGGCTGGCCGGCCCGGCGCTCGCACAGCCGCCACGCTCCATACTGCCTGCACTGCTGTTTACAGCCAACACAAGCTGCTGCGCCCTGCCTGCGCACTCTGCACCAGCTGATGTGTATATCTGTGCTCTGTGTGTGTGTACTGTAGAGATTTATGCATCAGTGTGTGTGACGTGTGTGACTGTGCACAAGTACAAGATGCGTCAGCTGATATAGGTTGTGTGCGCATGTAATTATGTATTAGCGTTCACATAATAAACGTATCTATGGTGTGTGTTATTTTAAATGCGCATGCATTTAACTGTGCATGCCAACAAATGTGGGTATATAGTGTGCATATGGATGTGTGATCATGCATTTGTGTGTGCACAACACAGTGTATGTCTATTTTGTGTGTATGTTACAGTAAATGTGAATACTTTTTACTCTTGCTCTTCTGCTTGTCTGCATCTGCTTTCTATCTCAGTGTGTATTGTTTAATTGCCTGTTTTCCTCTGTCCTGACACACACACACACAAACACACACACACACACACACACACACACTGTCATCAGTGCATATGAAGGAGCAGCGCAGCAGCAAAGAAACAGTTAAAGTGATGCTTCCTGGCATGCCAAATGAATCAGATTAATATTAGCCAAAGCGAATGTCATCATTGGCACTTCTCCCCTCCACCTCTCTACATCACTCCCCTCCTCCACCCAAACCCCATCTCCCCCCACTGCCCTCCTCTCCCTCCCTCTCTCCTTGCTGCGTTTGGGTTTCTGAGTCCTGGGCGGTAATGAGGGAATGTTATGCAGTGCCATAAACGGAGGGGCTCGCTGTCAGTATGCATAAAGGATGAGACAGAGAAGATGGCGCCGGGGTCAGGGGGGAGAGAGGAGGAGAGAGTCGAGGAGGACAGGATGGAGAGAGTGTGTGTATGTGTGTGAAACCGGCTCCCTTCGTCTCACACACGCGCACACAGACATATACACACAGAGTGAGTGAGCACTCAGTGGCAAAGCAGAGAGACAGGCGGGTGACATATCGGCTCCCCTTTGCGCCTGTCTCACAGGTGCAACGCGGTGTGTGCAGCTCCCCCTATGCCCGGCCTGGAGGAAGTTATTGAAGAGGAGTGGAAAACTCCTCAGTGGGTGCACCTGCAGTGAGCTTAACAGCAAAAAAAAAAAAAACAGTACACAGGGAAATGGGATGATTATGATATAGCGACACGAGCCATGGTGATAGAGCCCGACACATATAATATATAGCCCGAGCACAGATTTGTTGACTTTGAAGGCAAAGCAAGAGCAACTGGTTTAGGTTAACCCTTTGAACCCTGCAATAGAAACAGTCCACCAGTGTCTACATTGGTTATTTTAGTTTATTATGATTTCCTGGAGTATCCTCAAATGCCTCAGATCCCTAAAATCTGTACAACCAAAGCTAAAAGGCTGGAAGTCGATAATCCAGAATGACTGATCACATTACTGACGCGGTGTCGTACATTAAAAATAGTGCGGCTGCACGTTGTCACCATGTTTTGCTCCACATGCGACGTGATGGCGTCATCAACTTGCAACGCGAGCGTGATGACATGAAAGACGTCAGCCTTAGCTTTCAGATGTAAAAAGAATGAATGCTCGAGCTATTGTGGTTTTTCCTTTAGATCAACAGGATTATGCAAACGACGACCCTCCACTGCAAGTCTGGGGGCGTCGTCTATTTTCAGAGGGTCACACAGCTTTTAAAAAAAGACTTAAAACCTATCTTATTTCACTCACTATCTGACAACATCACATATTCTGCGTCAGCTTGTGCTATGACCACGACTCCATCTTTTTTGTTGTGGCCACACCTTTCCATCAAAGGGACATGACGTGTTGTGCTTTATTTTACACACATCTCCCCAAAATGTAGCCTGAAATGTTTGCTATACACAAAAATTCCAAATTGTATTGGTTTGAACAATGTTTGGCTGCACAGCATGCAATCAATGGTGGTGGTACAAATCTGGAATGATGTTACAGTTACAGTTGTTAGACATGTAAAAGCACATTTACTGTATAACGTAATTGCAGCCCATTTTGACAAGGACATAAGTCCGTTTGCACACAACCAAAAGATTCAACCTACAGTTTATCCACCTAAAATAATGATCCCATACATCAATGTAAGTAAGTAAATATGATCATTCATTGGTTGAATTTTGCTTGAAAAGTAACCTAATGTAATTAATTTGAAACATGAAAGCATAGTTTTTGACTTTGTAGCGTTCACGTTGAGCCAATGCTTTTCCCTGCTAATCGATGTCTGTCTGGATGAAATCCAGCCCTCTCTCTCTCACACACACACACACCTTTAAAAAGCCTTCGATATCATTAGCTGTCATGTTTCACGGTAGGCAACACAACAGTGCGCGGGGATACACAGCCCGCCGCCGAGTCTAGAGGGTATATGTGTGTTTGTGTGAGCGTGCGCGCACAAACAAGGATGCATGGTGAGTGTGTGAGTGGATTACACCAGGTTCACAGTGTGTACGGGGAAAGCGTGGCAGAAACTTGGGCTCCATAATGGGATTTCTCAGTACTCCTACTCTGCTCACACACACACACACACACACACACTAACACACAAATACACTGATCTCACCCCAAACAAGCAGGTTAGCAGTAACAAAGCAGAGCACACATCCTATCTTAGCAGTAAGAGGTAAGCTGCAGCAGAGCTCCAGCTCAGTTAAAGACACATATCCCCTCACCTCTCCTTCTCACAAAAGCCAGGGAGGAAGGATGGAGTGAGAGCGGGGTGAGGGGGGGGGGGGATCAGCTACATTAGACAGGGATAAGGAAAGCTGTAGTAAAGCTGGATGAGGGTGAGGAGTGAAGAAGCTACCATACAGTCCCTACTTATAAAAAGCAGAAATGTGTAAAATGGATTAATGGGTGAAATGGAAAGGCTTTTATAAGCAAATTTGAGAGTGATAATTTAGTAGGATTCTTGTGTATGTTGACACCCTTGGTGCTAAGTGATCATCCACAAATCACCTGTCAATAACAAACAGTATGGGCAGTACTGCATGACATGTCATTCCTATTTTTTTTGTTGTTGATGATGTTAAAAGTCCACAATTTCACTCACTGGAATCATGTTTAAAAACTACCGTGGCCCTCGTAAAGTGCCAAACTCCATTTCCCACAAGCCCAAGAACTTTGCAGGTTAAACGTCGCCAGCTTGACAGACTGAGCAATGAGACGGAGGATACTTTTCTTTTTTTTCAACGACAGCAGAAATGACACCTTAAACTGGGCACGATGACATCAAACGGTTACAGTGATGCACAGTATGTGCATTGCCGCGCCGCAGAATCGTCACGGGAGCTGCAGCGGTTTTGAATGCTAACAGATTAATCAGTGAGTGAGCACTCAATGGCAAGGCGGAGAGACAGGCTAGTGACAAATAGACTCCCCTCTGTGCCCGTCTCATAGGTGCAACGCAGTGTGTGCAGCGCCCCCTATGCCCGGCATGGAGGAAATTATTGAAGAGGAGTGGAAAGCCCCTCCGTGAGTGCACGTGTGTTCACCTGCAATGAGTTTAACAGCAGAAATGGAAAAAATTAAAAACAATATACAGGGAAATGGGATGATTATATTCATGTGGTACAACTTGTAAAAAAAAAAAAAACGTTCAGGACTTTAAAGTTGATGATATAGCCCAATATAATATACTGTATAGCCCATGCATAGATTTGTTGATTTGAAGTCAAAATAATAGAATCTCGTTTAGCTTAAATGTAGGTTAAATTTGGCTGATAATTTTAGGTTACATATCGCCCTCAAACTTTCTGGTGGTTAACTTCGATAAAATCATGAAGGATTCAAATTCTAATACGAGTGCTGTCCCAGATACTCGCATAACTTTCACTTTTTATTTTTTTTAATGAAGATTGATGAAAGAAGCCCTCAGTGAGAGATTCCACTGAGATGCCAGCCCAGGATCCCTTGGCCTTCCATCCATATTAAACAAATCCACAGCTCATGAAATATGTCAGACGCTGACGTTCGGTGCCAATGCAGACAGCAGTGTGCGCAATATGTAACAAGTTTCATACAGGAGACTTGAGTTTGCAACCAGGATCTTTCCCTAAATGTAACTGCACTGTAGCTGCCACGTGCAGATATTGTAGAAAGTATTGTCACTGACTGATTTGGGGGGGGGGTTTGCCGGATTGGGTGGTCCAATATCAACATTCTTGTGATTCTGGTGATATGGTCGGAGAAATAGAAGCTAATGGTGTCAGGACTTCAGCTATCTATTGTGGCCAAGAGTTAGCGCTGCATACCTCATGTGTTGTAACAATCTGATTGTTGATGAAAGAAGGAGCTAACTCACTAACTTAGTCACCAGCAGATGGAAATTTATTGGAAACCTCAGGGCAGAGAGATTTAATATTGAGACATATTGTTTAATTTAAATGTATCTTCTTAAAATAATCTTGTAATATCACTGTGTCAGTGTCAAATGAGACACCTCAGACATTTTACAGCGAAGAAACGAGACCATAGATGAGGCTATCAAGACTCAACTGAAATTTAAACACTACAATTCCCACAAACCCTGCTGCTTTCTGCTCCAAAGAGGCTCCTATTTAGAAATGAATATTTTACCAGATGTCTGTTCATTTCTCAATAATTTAAGCTCAGTTTCATTCTTACTCTGCTCTGCTCTCAGCTGTGATCTCATTTGTGTACTTTTGTCCACAAATTCGCGTTTTTATTGATTTATTTAGGTTAGAAACGTAAAAAAAAAATTAAAAAAATACAAGAGCACAAGTTTCATTCCAGCGGAAGAGACGGAGGCGGGGGAGAGGGAAGAGGGAGTCGCATCTCTGGAATATTCTGTGGTGAGGACTAACCACAGGCCATCTAGGGACAGCGTGTGCCGCTCGCAGTGTTTAGCGAGCTTTAAAACTGCATCATTAGCCCACACCGGCCCACTCTCCTCCCAGGTGTGGTGGAGAGCCAGGTGCATTCTCTCCCCTCTTTGTCTGTTTTTTCCTTTTTCATTTGTCCCTCTTTGCCCCGACGTCTCTCAACACATAACGCGCACCTGGAGGGAATTCAGCCAAGCTATCGCTGCGAATGTCCCACAGGCTGAAGAGCGCAAAAATTACACACACTTTACTCTTTGAGGGCCAAAAGCAAACAAACACCTGAGCATGATGTGAAAATGTCTTTTGGACTCGGCACGTTTCTGCCTTGTAATTCCGACTGAAAACAGAGCCTCCTTCAGTGTGCCCCCCCCCCTCCCCCAAAGATAGTTTTGTCCCTCACCCTGCAATTTCCTTCAGCTCGTCTTCCCATCAAATGTTGCTCCATAGAAATCAAGGGTAAATATTGCGTATATGAATCTGTTTAGATTGAGGCAGTTCAAACAGCGGTGCCTTTTCGAGGTGAAGGGCTGGTGTCAGTCAAATGCAGCAGTTTCTCTTCGAGTGCAAGCTGCATTAAGTGGTGTGAACTCAGTGTGCAGAAGAGACAAAACAGAAACAAACTCCAAACACAAGACCTGGCAGTTCCGTCTCTTTTAGTCTCTACCCTTCTTTATCTTTCCCTAGTCCTCTGCTCATCCCTCTGCGTCCCACTCTTAACTAATAACTTAAGCCGGGCCGCCATCCAGTTTTCTTTTTTTTTTACTTTTTCCTCCTTCTCCCTCTCCTCCCACAGAGCAGAGGAAAAGTAAGCAAAGAAATTCTCCGGGCTCAGCAGCGGAGGGGAGGACAACTGTCCCCCTGTCCTTGGGGCCGAAGCGGGCCAAATAAAATAGCAAGTGCTGCACCAGGAAATGGCTAGCCAAACACACAGGGCCATGAATCTAGGGTTGGCAGAGTGCAAGGATTCCTCCATGCAGTCCCCAGACGTCCTGCACGGCTATAGAGGCCTTTTTGTATTAAAAGGACATCTCCCAAATGGGTTTAACAGTAATCCGAATCAGGGATCCTCATGAAAGTTTTATTCCATCAGTCAATCCATTCTAGTAGGTAGTGCAAATAGAGCCACCGCAGATATTTATAATGAAGCTGTTTCTAGTTAAGTACTACGACCTACCTATTTTACAATACGGTAGAATCATAGATACCCAGGAAAAATGAGATGTTGGTAAGTTTGCTGTGATGCTTTACTTTACTGGAGGGGGCACACAATTAGTGACTAACATGTACAGTATGGGATTGGACTGTAATGATAGTTATTTTGGGCCACGAAGCAGCTGAAGAGAAAATCAGGCACAGTTCATTATGAAAGAGGTCTCAAAGATTGTAATTAAATATTAGTCATCAACGCAGAGCCACTTAGGAACTACAAACAAGGGAATAGTACCATATCAGTTTTTGGATGAAAAATTCAGTATTGTGCAACCATTGTAACTTAAAAATATTAAATAAGCCCTAAAACATGAAGTGAATTAGGCACTTGAAAACTGCTGCTACACACATTTTTCAACAATCCCACTTTCTACTCGTACTATTAAATCATAACACCTTTCTCTAACTGATATCCTAAGCAACCCTACCAACATATGGGACCTTTTTAGAGGTTTGGAAGTTCTGGATGTCTTTAAATACAGAACCAACATCATCCTTGTACCTGTGCCTGCATGTGTTGATTCGGCAGCAGGTGTAAAATAGATGAATTCTTAACTTGACATTATCCTGAGGTGAAAATGAGGTCTTTCCTCCAAAAACAGCCATGGCAACCACTAAAAATGGTGATACATTTAACGGCCGAGTAACAGCAAACGGATGATTCTGGTTTCCCCGGGGCCAAACAATGTGAAAGAATAATGCACTGAAGATGCTGTAAGAGGCTACACCAAACACCTCATGGCACAGTCAAGCAATTGTGTGTTAATTTCGCTGCACGAGTTAGTCTGAGCAGAAAATGCACGTCACCTTCGTCTTTGGATACTTCGGTGGCATGCAGACCTCCTCTCCGAAATCTGTCCAGACCCCGCCTTGCCCCTCTCATCCCACCCATCTCTCTTACCTTCCCTCACCTCGCTAAATGAGAGAGAGGGAGCCTCTGTCCAAGACTGTGCTGTTTGCACAGCCGACCGCAGAGGAGGGAAGCCAAAGATTACTGCAGCCACCGTGGAAATGCTAGAAGTGGGTGGCAATCGCTGGGGAGCGGAGGTTAGGGAGGACAGAACGTAGTTAGCGTATGCATGTATGTGCTATAAACGAACCACTGTGCCAGCTACGGTACTGAATGTTCCTGTTGGATATGATATGTGTTCCTGAGCCAACGAATTGTATATATTTGAATATTTAATATATATCTCTTAACCGATACGACGCCACAAACCTACTCTGTGATATTAATATTAATCATTAGATGACTAATTTAGTTTGAGGGTTGAATTTAGGGCAGGATTACAGTGGTTTTTTATTTGCTGGGGAGAAAAAAAAATGTTAGTTAATGCATTGCTTATGCATTAAGATTTTGTACTTCTCTGTGCGAAATGCATTTTTCTTTTCCAACTCTTATATTCAATCAAGGAAAACTTGCTAAAACCATCATTAGTGTTGTTGAAATACACCGTTTTGCAAATTCCGGAGGTAAGGCAGAGTCTTTTGTTGCATGCATTTCATATTTTTGCAAATAAACTAAAAGAGTGCCCTGTAGCCAGACCATGAACAGGGCCCGGATATTGATTTTGGTGCACTGGGAGGCTCAGGGTCATGAGAGGTGCTAATCTGTGCAGCGGAGCAGTTGGAAAGTGTGGGGAGTGACTGGCGCATTAGTTAGTGGAATTACGTGGATCACGCCCGCAACAGCTAGAGGTGCAAACGCTCACCGGCAGGATTAGATAATGCTATTATCAGTATGATAGTAGCATTAGAAAGAAGCATTAGCATGGATAATTCCACGGATCCAGCAGCAGAGAATCGCCATAAAATCATTGCATTATACCCGAAGAGATGAGATCCAGATATAGAAAGGCACTTGGGCTGCGGAGAATCAAACTTGACGGTAAATCTTCGAATTACGAGCCGTCACATTTCCGTGTCTTGTCAGGTAAACAGGTATTTAGCAAAGGACGATCAAATGCGTCTTTTCTCACCGTGCTGGAAAAAACACACGGCAGCACAAGACAACACTCACCCCATCTACGCATTTCCCATTAAGTCACCATGTTTTCTTTGCTGTTTCAATCCTCTAGACATCAGAATACAAAACACATCCTAAAGACATTGTTGGGAGTTTTTCTATAGGTGGTCACACATGAACTCAGCTCTAATGCAAGTTCCCCTCAAGTGTGCGTGCACCCTACAGTCCAATGTCATCGCATCACAGTTTACACAGGTTCAAAGAATCCTTGATTTTTGGTTCGACGTACATTTAAAATGAAATGAAACATCAGTACTGCTGTTGGTTCAGATTTGACTGAGGCTTGGCTTCTAGATGCACTGTGCTGTGACACCAGGTGTCTAAGAACAAATGTATTTATTTTTCCAGCCACAGCAGCAACAGCAGTTTCTATGGAATAAAAATAGGAAGAACGGGGTCTTTAGCATTAAGAGTGGCACATTGTATCATGGCTGAAGACACAAGCTGGCTTGAGAAAGTCAGTGCAGAAACACTGCAGCCATGACAAAAGAATACAAAGAAAGAAAGTCTCACTGGTCATCACGGTAAAACCCCTCTTTTATCTTCATCCTCCTCTTTTACTGGATCGATTCTTTGCAACTGAAGTGATATTAATAGATGAAAATCACTAAGTAAACCAGCCTTTAGGCAAATTCACCCGGACAATTACTTTGAAAGGCCATAATGTGCACTCTCTGTTTTTCCCTTGCCA
The DNA here is from genome assembly GCA_036023855.1 of Gadopsis marmoratus. Classification (NCBI taxonomy): domain Eukaryota; kingdom Metazoa; phylum Chordata; class Actinopteri; order Centrarchiformes; family Percichthyidae; genus Gadopsis; species Gadopsis marmoratus. The sequence continues at coordinate 4,996 of JAVQJF010081641.1, read as the reverse complement.
CATGGCATTTCTCACTCCTGCAACCTTGTGCGAAGGTGGAATGATAACCATGTTGGTGTGGGAGGTCTGATCAGCATGCTACAGTTGCAGGAGATTGTACACACACACACACACACACACACACGCACACACACACAGCTGCTGCAATAGTTCACATGGCAGATGTGCCTGGGTATAAATAGTATGCCACTATTTTGTCTTTACATATTTAGCCGATGGATATTTTAATGCAAATTAACGTGGTGGGATTGGAGAGGGGCGTTTTTGTTGACTGGAATTAGTGTTGTGAGCGAGCTTTCTTCTCCATTCTTTCCCTTTCTTTCTCTCCTCTCCAAATTACAGCTATTAAGACAAGACTGGTGTGAGCCAAACACGGCGCTCCACTTAATGTGATTTCCCCCGCGCTGAGAAAGGAATAAGAGGCAATGATTCATGGGAGCCCCACAAAAAGCTGGAGAGACGGGAAGATGTCCACCTCCGACATGTGCGGAACACAAACACTGCGCTTGTTTAAGTGTGTAATTGCGCGTGTACGTGCGCGCACGCGCGCGATTATTGCATGCTTATGCATGTGTGTGGATGAGCTTAAAATGAACATTATGATTTATGACATCCTGTATTTAAGTCTGGCTAGTCCTCACATTAGCACAACACTAATCTAATGAATAGACTTGCCTTTGAAAGAAACATGCAAATGCCCACTGCCTAGTTCCACACACCAGTGCTCAAGAGCCAGCAACTGTGGTCCCTCATCTTGATGTGCCTTTATAGTGTTTCTGCAAAACAATCTCACTTGCAACTTCCCCCCCACTTGCACACAACTGAGGAGTAATGTGACAGCAGCACGCCGGCTTTTCTTCAATATCTACCATGCCAGCTTTCAACACCCGCCATTGGCAGAATTGGGTTTGACAGCTCTCATCGAGGCCTGGCGACTGGCTGGGCTCCAGGCGCGTTTGTACGAGAAGAGACGTGTACACCACCAAAGGGTCAGAGGAAAGAGAAAAACAAAGCAGCCACTGCTGAGAAACTGGAGTAGGGGTGCGGTCAAACTGGGCTCAACTCTAGCTCTCATTTCATTACATACAGCTTAACAGCCATGTTTAGAAAACCCTGAGATAAGGCGAACGTGTGTGTGTGGGGGGGGTGTGGGGGGGCAGGGGGCGAGGCAGAGCGAGGAGGCCATCTGAAGGAGTCCGGCGCTGAAAAGTGAACGTGTGAGTGCTGACAGCAACACAGACCCTTTGGAAAGACACTTAACACCCGAGCCAGGACACATTAGACTGGAGATACTGTAAACCAGCAGGCAGAGAAAGGCCTTCACTCGACAGCTTTGTCTGATTCACAAGATACTGTTGTGCTGAAGGTGAAATGTAGCATAGCGCCTCCGTGAAAAATGACTGTGATTAGGGGGAAACGTGTTATTAAGTCCACATTGATACACCATGAAGAAGTTAATACCAACCCTGAGCCCAACTCGGTGCAGTTTTGCAGTGGATGCAGCGTCTGGATCCCAGGGCCAAGTAGGCTGGCCCGCCCCATAGATCACGGCTTAATGCAGCCTGCAGTGCTGGCAGGATGGCCGAGACAAATGACAGTTCACCGAGGTGGGGTCCCTGGGCAGAGCTTGGCCTGGCCTCTGGCGCTGCACTGAGGCCGCCTTGCTAGCTGGAGCCTGCAGGACAGAGGGCCCATGCAGGGAGGGAAGCAGAGAGCGTGGGGCTGGGAGGGCTCGCTAGCCTCGCTAATGGGTCCCCAGACAGCCAGGCTCGACCTCACAGGCCTAGTGTATTCATTACCAGCTGGTTAGCAGCTAGTGCTAGCATAGTTAGCTGCGGTTAGAGGTTAAAGCGTGCGTAACGGGGGCCACATACACAGTAAGCTGCTCTCGAGTGTTCCCATTTATGATTGTCATTTGCTGCAGAGCTGCTGTTATAATAATTGTTTGTAATTAATTGATTTAGGTAATTATAACATTTTCACCTTATTGACCCTTGCGCCATTCGTTACAAACTCCACCAAAACTTTATTTAAAATCCCCTATCCCTAAAATACGAAATGCGTCAACCTCAATTTTCGGTAAATGTGCATGAAATGATGCACCGAGCGTCTAAAATGTCTTGAGTTGACGGAAGCAGCCGTAACAAACAGAGTCTAGGGTTTGAATCTTTTACTCGGTGTAATCAGATAGCTTCAGTGACGAGCAAGAACAAGCTGATATTGACTGTCAGATGGTGTATTAGGAGTCGAAAGATAATGGAGGTAAACTTTGCAACAGAGATGACACTGCACACTATTGAATAGATCACTCCTTAACAACAGTAAGTAGTCTGCCAGAAACCTCCTTTAGGACCACAGTCTAAATGTTGCCTTTAAATACCTCATGCAGGTTGATAACATTTAAAAAAAAAAAAAAGCTTATATTCCTGACCACTCCTGTCTCGTTACGCCTCCTCTCCTCCGAGTACAGCAAACGTGCAGTCATGGCACCGCAGATCACAGGAGTCCATTCCCCGTGTCCAGCGAGCACACAACCCGTCTGAAATAACCTCCTGGAAGTCTCCTCATCTCTACGCAGCTATCATTTTGCTCCAAAGATGTCCGCCCGCCCTGCAGCAGCTACCCACAGCGCTTGTGAACTCTGCATACGGTATCTCGCTTCCCTCCGTAGGGTGCTTCGCTTTATGCGGGAAACTGGCCCCATTTATCAGCATCCTCTGTATCCCCCCACTGCCTGGCAAGGCACCTGCTGCTAGTCTAAAGCCTGGCCGCGGCCTTATCGCTTCTGCAGATCACAAGGCGCGGGGATGTAGATTGTTTTAGCTGAAGATTTGTCCAAACAAACAAACAAACACAGAGAGCTAGTCCGTATTTCCCTCCCTGCATTTCACCCATCAGATTTGCCCACATCTGAAGGTGAATGGAAGGAAGCAAGTTTAAGGAATGGATTACGTGGCGGCTTTTGAAAACAGCGTTAACTGGGGCACAGGCGTCTGGCACACTCTCCCCTCGGTGCTGGGCCTAATGATTTCTAATGCTGCTAAACATTACGGCGCCGTGAAAGCCCCGCTTTTCACTGGGGACGCGGCCGCAAATCTCCCATCGCATGTTCCCTTTGTTGATTTTTGTGAGACAACAACACGGCAACGCTTATCTCCATTACAGACCGGCACCACAGGGAGCTTTCCCAAAGCCTTTCACCCAACGCCTTATTAGCAGCTATTCCCTTCTGTCTCCCTCGTCCTCCAACTGGGAGCAGATAGAGGGAAAGAGAGAGCATTATCCCAGCGTCTCCTCTTCCGATTCACCACGAACCCTCGCTACGTCTATTCACACGCCACTGGGCCTGGATGTACTCTCACCGTCCCTTCTTTCACAGTCTTAGCCTCTGAATCACACTAAGGGGGGGGGGAGAGAAAGCATTTCCAGTTATTTATAAGCCCATACAAAGGCTTGGCTGTTAATTTCAGAGCCTGTAAGAAGATGAGGTTCTTTTGTGCTCGTTTGTATTGTGGAAAACAAAAAAGGGATAATGCCATCAACAGTGATATCTTCATATTAGAGACTCAATGATACACTATTGACATAAAACAAGCACACGATTACAAAGATTAAGCTCACTGCTACAGCTTAAGAGTTAAATGTTGTGCACGGTGTAGTCTACAAACGGTGGGCCATGCGGTTTTTATTTAAGGGAAAAAGCAACTCTGAGATGAATTCTAATGCGAGGAAGTTCCTTAAGGGGGTGATCTCGTGGTCTTTTCCCTTTATCCCCTTCCTCTGTTCTCCCCTTTCTGCTCCATCATGCCTCTCTTTCCTTACTCTTGCTTTTTTTTTTTTTCGTGTGTGTGACTCATACTCTTGGTTGCAGCAATGACGATAAGGATCTGTTTTGTTTTTTTTTTCTTTTTGGGTTCCTCCCCAGAAGTACCAATTCCTGCAGCCCTCAGCTGGTCCCCCCTGTTTGTTTAGCGTGTGTTTATTTGTTTCTCTGTAGTCCTGGGATTAATTATCATAACCATATGCCTGGCTAATACATCTCTCTCCAAGCCAATAGTGTGGCAGCCTGCTCCTTCTCCATTTTAATTACAGCTAACATCGTTATCCTGATTTTGTTTTTGCAGTTTCCTGCTTATTTCTGAATTCATAATTCAAAATACCATCAGAAAAATGTGGGGCTGGAATAATTAACTCCTAAAAAGAAACTTGTCTCACACACAGAGAAAATTCTTCACACTTCTGACACTGGAACGGCGTTAATTCAAAGAACCCTGCGTTAGTGTTTGGCAAAACAGTCCGATCCTGATCCCTCCGCAACATGATATTTCGTTTGACTTTCTTGACACCCAAGTTGGTTATTTATCAACTTTCACACCTGAGGAAAGTACATAACGTTGCTTTAGGTGTGAATATGTTGATGATGTGCACAAGATTTGAAAAAGCATGCGGCGTTGCGGGGCCGTCTGCGGTGAAGGTGAGGCTCGGGAAGTGCTGCTAATGTATCGTGTCGTGGGTTCAGTGTCGTCTCATATTTTACCAGCTTGGCTTAGGGCCAGACAAGTTTTGTCTGGGTGTGGTGGAGGAGGCGGGGGGGGATAATGACTGCTGAGTCAATCAGCGCAAGCTGAGATAGTGTTAGGTCAAAGTCACGGTGTGGGGGGGGGGGGGGCATTAAAGGGGGGGGGGGCTGCCATGCTGCTTGGAGCTTGGCTCAGCCTTTCACACTGACGTAATGACGTAACGCTATTAGGTGTTGCATTGCTTGTGATGACACCTAACAAGCAGCCTCAGTATCACAGTGAATTTGACATCGTCTGGATGATTCCACTGAGCAGCGGCAGCCACGCAGGGCTTTGCTGTAGCCTGGTTCTGCTGCGTGGTAAATGGTAAATGGACTCTTTCTTATATAGCGCTTTTCAACCGGAACGGTTCCCAAAGCGCTGTAACAGTAAGCTAAGTTTGAACAGTAGTCTAATTCACCCATTCACACACCGAC
>JAVQJF010081636.1:0-23531 GCA_036023855.1 Gadopsis marmoratus | reverse complement strand
GTCGCTCACATCCTTCCGCTGCCCATTTTTCCTGCTTCAACACATCAACTTGGAGGACAAAATGTTCACTTGCTGCCTCATATATCCCCCCCACTGACAGGTGCCATGGTAACCAGATAATCAGTGTTCTTCATTTCACCTGTTAGTGGTCAGAGTTCTGGTTTATTGCTGTATGTGTGTATTGTTACTGTGTATTAGACGTTACCAGTACTGAGTCATTGTTGGTCAGGTCAACTACAGCAGATTCTGATCCCTCACAAGTCAGATCCACCACCTCCTCCACACCTGAATAGACATCGATTATTGATTATTGATCAGATCTGACAATGCTAATCAATAACAGAGAATATTGATCTGTACTGACCGTCCTCAGTGTTGTCCATCACATCGATGGTCTCTGTGGGGGGGGCAGGGTCACCATCATATGTCCTGCTAACATTAGCTGTCCTGTTAGCGGTAGCTGTCCTAGTGTTAGCCCCTCTGCTGGTCTTGGTGCCGGGTCTGGAAAGCAGAGGACTTCCTGTGGTCCTCCTCTTCCTCTGAGCCTGAACACATACACACTCGTTACATCACAGCAGTGGGAGAGGCTCCATCCATCTGAGCAGATAACCAGGGGTTTCACCTGTCTGTCTGAAGGTGGATTAGTTCATTAAGATCCAATCAGCTCATCAATAACACTGGAGATGATTACCCTCTGAATCATTCATTATCTGCTTATTAAGAATCATCAGCTACAATAATTAAAAGCTATAAAGCTGATCAACTGATGTGGAATTAAACACACTGGACTAATCAATATTTTATTTCACATTCTCCGACACAGGCCAGTAAACCAACCAATCACTTCACTGGTGATGACATCATGATATCATCATGATGTCATCCTTGCTTCGCAGCAGTTTTGCGAAAACAGCTGAAGAAAAAACTGACTAATCTTCATAGAAACAGAACTTTAATGTTTCTACTTTGTTTCTCAGACTTTAGTTTTCTGGTCTTTGGTCATGAATCAAATTTTGTTCAATAAAGTGAGAGAATAAAACTAAACTTACAGAGCTGCTCATATCAGAGACACCGCAGAGGGACACAGGCAGACAATGTCAGACCTCCTCCACAGATGGACCCTAAATCCTCAGAGAAACAAACACATGGAGGTGATTAACCCTTGTGTTGTCCTTCGGATCAGTGCCATGGCATTTGGGGTCAGGAATGACCCTAAAGACGACACAAAGGTTAAGAGTTTCACGTGACTGTTCTGTTAGCCTTCAGTTAGCTAGCATCATGCTGGAGCAGGTGTTGTGTGGAAATCTGTTTCCTGTAGCGCTGCTCTCTGAAATAACGTCAATTTCAGTTTATTAAAATAAATATTGTGGGCTAAGTTTCAGCTAGAGTTAACAGGTTAGGGGTTCGGTGCAACTTTACGTTAGGGAAGGTTTCAAAGTTTCGACGGGGAAACAGATTGTGACACAACACTGGTACCAACAGTTAGCAGCAGTCTTCACTCACCGTCAGTGTATTTTCGCTCCTGGCGGTCAGCTGTTGACTAGTTCGATTAATGTTCAGATATTTATATATTACAACCTCAGAATTAATTGATTTATTCCCTCCGAACAGCTGATGCTAATGTTAGCTTATAACGCCTGTTTCCGGAGCTGCTGCTTCTTCGTCTGTTACGAAATTTGGTAACCTGAAGTTAGGATCTTTACCGCCACCTGCTGTCTCACAGTATGAGCCACAGATTTTAAATCAGTCTGATCAAAATAAATCTGTTGCATTAAAGACTTAATATAGGATTTAGAACCATAAACTCCAGACTCTGTAACGGATTACTTGTTTACATGTCAAATGTTGTTACAATTATATAGAAACCTCCCCTTTATTACCACTGCTTCTTTTTAATTTTAATCTTCTTAGGTGACACTTTACTATTAATGCTCCTATTTATCGCCTATGATCAGTATATAAACATGTACAAATGGTTTATAACACTCCATAATGTAGTTGTAAGAATATATGAAGTTATTAATATTAATATTCATTACTTCAAAGGTGTGATGGAAATCAGGAAGCTGGTTGACTTGTGAATGAAGAGGTTTCAGGAGACCTGGGTGTCTCATACGGAATTTACTGAAGCTTGATGAAGGAGAACAGAGCAGAATAGAAATTCAAGTGAACACTGTGTATTTAACGGTGTGAGTTTCACTACAAGTCCAAATAAGGTCATTCCTCAGCAGCTGAAGATGTATTGGTGTCACAGTGTGAGGTGCAGGGTACCATGGTGAAACATAAGGAAGACAAAACCTCACGCCAGCAGGGAGGTGTGCTGGGAAATTAGGCAGCCTTTTATTTTCAGTCTCCAAAGAAAAACAGTAAACAACTCTGGTGCTGCTCTTCACAAAGACAAAAATATCCCACCAGTCTCTCCTGTTCCACTCACATATGAAGCATTATGTTAAAAACATAAACTTAATTTTAATGTGGAGTACGATTCTTGGTCTTTGTCATTATATTTGGAACTATGCATTAAATAAAGAGAACAAAGAAAACATTGTGTGGGAGAATGTTCTTTCTAACACAAAGGCTTTAGCAAAGCCAAACAACTGGATGTCAAGGTCTGTGTGGGTGCTGGTGTTTCCTGTTTTATTGTGATATTTGTCCAGTCTACTTCCGGTCTTGTGTTTGCCAGCCTTGTTTCTCTTGTCAGTTCAGAGTTCACCTGTTTTGAGTTACTCATTAGTGTTCTGTCTGTGCCTGCGTGTCTCTGATTGTAGATGAGTTTCACCTGCCCTCAGTGTGCACCTGTCTCATGTTCCCTCACCAGTGTTTTGTCTGTGTACGCCGGCCCCATTCAGTTTTCTTTTGTTCATGTTTGGTGCTTGTGGATTCTGCACCTGTTTGGATTATATTCATGTTTCTGTTCTGTGGAGGATCTGCGTGTTTTGTCTCATATGTCTTCAGCCTTACCTGTCTGTAAGCATTTTTTGTTACCTTGAAACCCCTGAATTGACAGCGCTGTTTGCATTTGGGTCCTATATCCTGCTGCCCCAATGCTACACAGAACACTGGATTCCAAACAAGAAACTATGTTTACCTATGTCACATTCTATGTTACTTCACGTCATATATAGTGCATATCTCAGAGAGGACACTATATATTACTGTGGAGTTGGGAGCATAACGACTTCGGCCCACCCAGAGCCTGTTTTTGGTTCTGCTTGCGGTTTCCCCCTGTTTAAAGGGTGTTGTTCCTTACCACTGTCTCCTAGTGCTGCTCGTGGTGGGAATTGTTGGGTCTCTGTACACAAAGCGACGGTCTGGACCAGCTCTATGTGAACCTGAATTGAACTGACCTGGGAACCTCTGAGGCCTACTGAAGAGGACACAAAACCTGCAGTACTGCATGTTTTCTCTCACAGGAACACAGAGTACCTGGACTAGGGTCTGATTATTAACAAGTGCTATGAGATAACTCTGTTATGATATAGCGCTATATAAATAAAATTGAATTGAATTGAAATTATAAACACAAAGCCCCACCCAGACAGTCTGAGGTGCAACCTGGTGGCGTCGGATGGACCAAAACATAATCTTCCAGAGGTTCTATTGGATGTAGGTCAGGTGAGCTTGGGGGCCAGTCAATGGTATCGGTTCCTTCATCCTCCAGGAACTGCCTGCGTACACTCACCACATGAGGCCACATTGTCGCACAACAGGAGGAACCCAGGATCCACTGCACCAGCGTAGGGTCTGACAATGGGACCAAGGATTTCATCTCGATACCTAATGGCAGTCAGGGTGCTGTTGTCTAGCCTGTAGAGGTCTGTGTGTCCCTCCATGGCTCGGCCTCCCCAGACCATCACTGACCCACCACCAAAGCGTCCTGCTGAACGATGTTACAGGCAGCATAACGTTCTTCACAGCTTCTCCAGACCCTTTTAGGTCTGTCACTTGTGCTCAGGGTGAACCTGAGGGCTCCAGTGGTGGACCTGCCAATTCTGGTGTTCTATGGCATATGCCAGTTGAGCTCAGGCCCACCAGAGGACGTCGGGCCCTCAGGCCTCCCTCATGAAGTCTGTTTCTGATTGTTTGGTCAGAGACACCACACCAGTGGTCTGCTGGAGGTCCTGTTGTAGGGCTCTGGCAGTGCTCATCCTGGTCCTCCCTGCACAAAGGAGCAGATACTGGTCCTGCTGCTGGGCTAAGGACCTTCTACGGCCCTGTCCATCTGTCCTAGAGTAACTGCCTGTCTCCTGGAATCTCCTCCAGGCTCTTGAGACTGTGCTGGGAGACACAGCAAACCTTCTGGCAGCAGCAGGTATTGATGTTCCATCCTGGAGGAGTTGGACTGCTTGGTCAACCTCTGTAGGGTCCAGGTGTCACCTCATGCTACCAGTAGTGACAGTAAAAACAGTCAGAAAAGACGAGGAGGGGAAAATGTCAGTGGCCTCCACCTGTAAAACCATTCCTGTTTTGGGGGTCGTCTCATTGTTACCCTCTAGTGCACCTGTTGTTAATGAAATTAACACCAAAGCAGCTGAAACTGATTAACAACCCCCTCTGCTACTTAACTGACCAGATCAACATCCCAGAAGTTTAATGGACTTGATGCTGTACTCTGCTTAAAAAGTGTTGCGTTACTTTTTTTGAGCAGTGTATATACAGAAAGGTTATAAATTAATTTGTATTTGATTAAGTGAAATAAGAATTTGAACCCCCACCAACCAGCAAGAATTCTGACCCCCACAGACCTGTTATGTGCCCATGAGGCACACAAATTAGTCCTGTCCCTTCAGGAAAGTACTCCTAATGGCAACTCGTGTGTATAAAGACTCCTGTCACAGAATCAATCTCTTCCATTCAAACCTCCCTACCACCATGGGCAAGACCAAAGAGCTGTCAAAGGATGTCAGGGACAAGACTGTAGACTACTGTTCAAACTTAGCTTACTGTTACAGCGCTTTGGGAACCGTTCCGGTTGAAAAGCGCTATATAAGAAAGAGTCCATTTACCATTTACCATTTACAAGACTGTAGACCTGCTAGAAATTCTGGACTGTTCATGTCTTTGTAAGGGGGTAAACTTACAAAATCAGCAGGGGATCATATAATTATTTCCCCCACTGTATATACCTCCAGAGTAAGTCAGCTGAATGGGAAGAACATGGTCCGAGCTATCAACACCTACGCCCTGCCCGTCATCAGATAGACGAAGAAGAAGGAACACGAGAAGCTCGAGAAATACCAAGGGCTGAAAGAAGAGCTAGAGAAGATGTGGCAAGTGAAGGGAATAGTGGTCCCCGTGGTAACCGGAACACTTGGGGCTGTGACCACCAAACTAGGAGAGTGGCCAAACAGATTCCAGGAACAACATCCAAGATCTTTGTCCAGAAGAGTGCAGTCCTAGGAATAGCTAAGATACTGGACCCTCAAGATCCCAGGCCTCTGCTAGAGGACCCGAGCTTGAAGGAGGAACAGACCGCCTGAAGGGAGTTTTATATGTATATATATTCCTGCATATATACTAACCTGCCAGTTTGTGCTGCAGAAATAAACCTGACAGGATGTGACAAACATGGACAAACACGAAGAAACACGCACCTCATCGGGTGGAGGTCGAACATTGGTGGCTGCAGCTCGGTCAGTTCGATGGCCGTGATGCCGACGGCCCAGATGTCACACAGCTGGTTGTATCCACCCTTTCTCTCCACTGCTGCCACCTCCGGAGCCATCCTGCAACAACACACACACACCTCGGGTCAGAGTCGGCCAGGCATCGTAAAACAACCAACTGCTGACTGAATAACTACAACGGGAAGCCGGATTAAAGAAAAATTAAGCTGCAGCATCATCACCATCCTGTGACTCTTTACATCAACAAGAGGGAAAGCACAAAATGGCGGCTGATAAAGCGGCAGATCGCTGCCCTCAGCATCACCATGGAGAGGACTGACAGGAGGAAGAACAAGGTCGTACCAGTATGGAGTCCCGATGAAGGATTTCCTCTTAGCTATGGTCATAGTGATCTGAGCCGACACACCGAAGTCCGCTGCAAACATGCACACAGACAGCCAGGGTCAAAGGTCAAATCAATCATTAGCTCATAATAGTAATCAGCTCATCATTCATAAGTACCGCCCCTCTATGTGATCACTGGGCGGAGTCTGCTCAGGACATTATCGACAAGTGAGCGAGACTCACCCAGTTTGACGTATCCGTTATCAGTCAGCAGGATGTTGGCTCCCTGCAGACGCAACACAAACTGTTAACTTGCTGCTGTAGCTCCGCCCACTCAGGGTCAACAAAACAAACACACCTTTAATGCACCTGGCTGGGATATATAGAGTAGCTCACCTTAATGTCTCTATGAATCTTTCCTTTGCTGTGCAGGTAGAAGAGTCCCTGCAGAACACAGACAGGCTGTCACATCCACATAACAATTCATCTGATTGGACGCTATCTGGAGAGTCCTTATTGGACGTTACCTGCAGTGTTTCCCGCAGAACGTAGGCAACCTGGGACTCAGTCAGTGGACCAGTTACTGAAAGACAGAGAGGTTCAGATGAACAACCAGACCCCGCCTCCCACCCAGTGCATGCTGGGACACACTTCATCCAGCAGGGACAGTGTCACTGTATTTACTGTCTGAACGCACAAACATTCAAACTACAGAAGAAAAGCGTTGGTGACTAAAACACGATGTTCTGAAGATGATTTAATTGTGATGAAGAAGCTCACACTGATCAGTGTGTGTTTCATCCACTTATCAATACACTACCTGCAGGGAGGAGGTGGAGCTTCAACACCCTGCGGCTCCAGATGTGTGTGAGACAACAAACAGTACTTTTGTGAGATGTTCACAGTCAAACTGTTGTTTCAGACATTTATAGAAGTCGTTATCTGTCTGCAGGGAGTCTGGCTGCGGTCGCCCTTGTCCTCCTCTCTCTCTGTGGGGGGGCAGAGATTTAAATCAGGCCAGTGTGGGCGGTGTGGTGGTGGGTGGTGCCCCCGGTCACCCTCTGCATCGTCACTGAGGTTTAATGAGGCCGAGTGGCCAGAGTTTCACTGCTCATTAAATTGCGCTGACGACACCCACAGCCTTAACAAGCGGAGAGATGAAGGTAGGGTGGGTGTCGTCATGGCGACAGGAACGGCTAAGGCATGGCAAGCTAAAAGTTTAAAGATGGCTGCCTCATTACTGAGCAGAGATCAGATGTTTGTTGCCTTAAAAGTGGCAGTTTGTTATTGTGACAAACCGACTTCAGTCCACCATGCTGGTATCTTATCAACGCTCCGTGTCCTGTGAGGTTACATGATGTTGTGTGATTGGCCCTTTCACACATGGGACATATTAACTTGCTGCCATCGTCTTGGTTACACCGCCAGCTTTATGCAGAGGTGACGGGACATTTAGGGAAACAGCCGGCGTCAGCTGTTTCAAACTCCGTAGATTCTACAGCTGTGTGTTCGCCTGGTTCGGTCATCGTTGACACACCAGCCACATTTCACTGTTCTGATTCCCCTGTTTACTTCTGTCTGCACCAACACTCATCACATCTGTCAATCAGACGAACAGCCAAGGAGAACAACAGGAACAGGAAGAAGAACAAAAAGAACAACAGGAACAAGAAGAGAAAGAACAAGAAGAGCAACAACAGAGAGAACTAGAACAGGAACAAGAAGAGGAATAAGAAGAAAAGCAAGAAGAACCTGTATCATTTATTCATCATCGTCAGCTGTGAAATCTTAAATCATTCTTAAACAGCAGAAATGCGATCAATGACAAATATTGAAACAGACAAAGTGCTTCAAATGAAAAGGTTTATATTCTGACGTTAACTGAACGTCGTCTTGTGTATGAAAGTTGAATGTGATTAATTGATTAGCCTTGGTTTAGTATTATACATATTACTGTTGTAATGCTATTCAGTCTCCTGTAGGGCTCCATCAGCCGACCCATCTCCATGACAACATAAGCACCTGACAGCAGCCAGTTACAAGGTCAGCTAATGTAAATTAAACAACTTTATAACATTAGCGCCCATCTGACAAGGACACGGGAAGACAAAAAGGCGATAGATCTGGAAGCGGCCATCAGTAATGACGCACTATGTTGTCAGTCAGGTGGTAATCAAGTGCCTGTCACCTGGTGCACGAGTCCCACAGGGTTTTACTGTCTCTGTCTCACCTAGACGATGAAGAAGAGAAGAACAGAAACTCCAGTGTTCAGACACGAGAACAACATGGAACATGCGTGTGTCTTACTGTGGTAGATGTCCTGCAGTGATCCTCCGCCAGAGAACTCCATACAGATCCACAACTTCTCCCTGCTGGACACACAGACACACACACACACACAGTGAATCTGATGCTGGATCAGTCTAAATGCTGGTGACGTTTAGTGATTGGTTTGGTCGTAGTTGTGTCACAGAGTGATGCAGCCTGTGTTCGGTCTCACAGCACCGTTTTGACTGATGGTGGACGGTGGAAAGGGGCCATTACTAGTTAAACACTCCCCTGCACCACCACCACCCACTGTGGCTCTAACGTTGTTGTCATCATGTCAACAGTTACCAGAGGTAGCTGCCGTAGTACGCTACAATGTTGGAGTGTTTACAGTCCTTCATCATCAGGATCTCCTGCTGCACCACTGCAAAGTCTTCACCTACAGACAAAACAGAAAGTACTAAACTCAGTACAGTAAAACTCAATGCAGTAGAACTCAGTACTTAATTCCACTGCATTCACTGAGCAACCACTCACTAATGCCATAGTAACCACCTAGGACACCTTAATTCAATTCAGTTTTATTTCTATAGCGCTATATTATAACAGAGTTATCTCATAGCACTTGTTAATATAGAACAAGTCTAGACAAACTCTATATGTACAGACCCAACAATTCCACCATGAGCAGCACTAGGAGACCTTAGTAACCACCTAGGACCAGGTGATACTTCAGCCCCTTTCAGACTGATTACAAAACACTCTAATTGGTAGACAAACAATTAATGGATTAATCAAGAAAATAATAGGCAGATCAATTAATAATAAAAATAATGGTTAGTTGAAGCTCTAGCTCCAGGTCAGACTGGAATCAGCTGAGATTACATGGTCTGTAGCCACCAGGACGCCCTTTTCTCAGCTCAGTCAGCTGATGTAGTGAATGTGGACGTTCAGCAGTTAAACTCACAGCATCATCTCCTGCTCGGTATGCACAGAGTTGTGGGTGTTTTGTTACTTTGTCCATGCAATATATGGATGATATATGGATGGACACACACACATCACTATGGAGAATAAATGCTCACAGAGAGAAGAGAGAGCACAAAGAGACTTTGCTGCCGAAGGCTTCAGGCCTCATTAGAACCTCCACCTTCCTCCAGCTGATCAGAACCATGAAACTATGGAGGATTTATGTAACAGCTCATTAAAACAGAAGCTCTGCTGTGAGCTGATGTTGAAGGAGAGGTCTCACTCTGACAAACATTATCAGCTGAAGAACACACTTTTTGTTTGTTGGCAGAGGAACTCACAAGACCTCACAATGAAAATCACATCTGTGACTGCTGTTTCATGTCCATTCAGACAAAAGACGAACAGAAAGTTTCATCTCTCCACAGGAGAAACTGGGACTGTTGACATGTCAGCCACCCTCAAATATGGTCAACGTATGTTGACTTCCTGTCTCCTCCGACTGTGTGTGGACTGATTTCGTGTTTCCGATCTCTGTTGTCACCGACACATCCTTATTATTCAGGTGTTTTTCTGTGCAGAGTCTGAACTCTGCAGTGATTTCACTTTGATCAGAGTGACTCATTTATTCCTGCACTGATCCACTTCGACTGATCCTATTTATGTCCTCCTGCAGAACCAACACGGCTGCTGTCAGCACCAATCAATACTGTGTATACAGTCAGGTCCATAAGTATTTGGGCAGTGCCATAGGTTTTGTACTTTTGCTTCTGTACACCATAACAAAACCTGTGTCACTGTCCAAATCCTTATGGACCTGACTGTATATATGTTTACATACATTCAGCTGGATTTCCTGCTAACTGCTGCAGTCTGTCTGCACCAATTAATGAGGGGGATGATGATGAAGAACTGCTCATGTTAAACATGTGAAAAAATCCCAATCATCTTTTAACAACTGACCTCCAATCAGAACGTAACCCACCATGTCACCAGGAAGTCATTGCAACACTGAGATTCTATTTTCAAAATAAGAGATGAGCAATTACATATTGATCCTCCAGTGCAGAGTGGAGTTCACACTGCAGTGCAGTGGTGCTACATGATGTCAGCTGAGCGCTGATGACGGCATGCAGTGAAACAAGTACAAACAGACGCAGTGAAAAGCAGGATCACAGGTTTGATTCCTACCAGGCTCCAGTTTGATGACCTTGATGGCAGCCAGTTCTCCGGTGCTGACGCTCCTCGCCTGATGGACAGAGACATCATTTCTTCATCATCAGTCAACATTTGTTCCATGTTTGTTCTCATCATGATTCAACGTTCTGCAACATTAGCTGCACACACAAATCAATTAATGTGTCCTCAGGACTCACACACCTTCAGAGCAGTGTGTTGGTTCAACACAGTTCAATTATTGTCAAAACTGATCAATAAGATAATTAGCAATACACCCCATATATTGTGTATTGCTATATTGTGAATAGCCACAGGAAGTGCTGATAGTGTTGACCAACATCAATT
Organism: Gadopsis marmoratus; assembly: GCA_036023855.1. Lineage (NCBI taxonomy): Eukaryota > Metazoa > Chordata > Actinopteri > Centrarchiformes > Percichthyidae > Gadopsis > Gadopsis marmoratus. Next base: position 12,819 of record JAVQJF010081636.1, on the reverse strand, counting down.
GTAGGTTTTCACATTTATCTTGAAATTTGACGAATTTTCATTATTAGGAGTTAACAGACATTAAAGGACAAACACGTATTCATGAAGAATTATTTACAGAGCAGGACGTCTTAAAAACAAATTAAACTAATTTTCAAATTAATGATAAATTGAATGATTTGTTGATCGATTCATAATCAAAGTGCAGACTGAATCTGCTGGAGGCTCCTCATGTCTTTGCAGTGGGACAGAAGGTGACGGTGTCTATGGGGATCTGAGGACCTGGAGGAGGACACGCTGCCACAGATTGATCCTCCTCCTCCGTCCTGACCTTCAACATTGCGCCGCTTCAGCACTTCAACACACCGATTGTATTCACACCTCAGATTGAACACACTGCTGCACTCTGACTGAGTGTTAATTAAAACACAGCTCATGATAATCACCCCTCCCCGCCCCTCATCCATCTGACCCCCCCTCCACCCTACGTAAGGTGAAGCAGCAGCAGCGCCCTGTTGGCCGGTCGATAAGAGCTGATGGAGCTTAACAGCAACAATCAATAACTTCTGATGAGGGTCGGGTCAGTCTGATGCTAACAATGCTAATGACACACACACACACACACACACACACAGTGGGGCAGAGCAGAGGATCGTGGGAAATGGCCCACCCAGATATTGATCAGTGAAGACGAGGGGGCGGAGTGTATTTATGTTGGATCACTAATGAGCTCACTAAGGAGCTCCTGCGCACCAACACTCCGTTAGTGTTGTCAAAATACTAAAATAATAACTTTGATATGATACAGAGTCACTGCACATCTTTCACTGCAGAGTCACTGTATTTTGTCCTGCACATGCTCACATGTAAAACATTGATTAGAAACATCATGTAAATAGCAGAGAACCCGGAGGCGGCTGGCCTACTGAAGAGCCATGGCATTCAGTTTAACCTGAGCAGTAGACCTAACGGTACATATACAGTAAGGTCAGTTCAGGCTGCAGTGTATCTGCAATTTGCTTGGGTGGGAGTAGGATTCACAGTTTAAAGGTACAGTAGGTCAGGGTTAGAGAGTGGGGTCACCTGTCAGGTGAACGCAGCCTCAGATGACATCACTGCAGTGAGACGGACTCAGAGGGAACTCTGGGTAATCTGACAAGCTAACCACAGATAGATCTGAGATCTTTAAAAGAAAACCGTTCTTAAAACTGAGAATATTTCTCTTTCATTAAACACTTTGTGTTTATGTCAAATTCAAATATTTTCATTTGAAGTTAAAAATGATCTGTAATAATCTGCTGGAGGATTTCTTACTCGATTCAGTTTTATTTATATATCTCCATATAATAACACAGTTATCTCAGGGCTTTTTCATGTAGACTCTTTATTTACAGAGACCCAACAATTCCCACCATGAGCTGGCACTAGGAAACAGTGGCAAGAACCAGAACCTCCAGACTCTACAGATCCAGACTCTACAGATCCAGACTCCACAGCTGTGGAGGCAGAAACACTCGCAGACAGCAGCAGAAGGAGAGAGAAGCAGTGGAGTTAGTAACAAGCATTAATGGGAAAAGACTGTGCACAGATGGAGAAAGAGAGATAGTATCACTTAATATTAATAAGATGATTATATTATTATTAATGTTCATCCTCTGGAGACCATTAATATCTATATACCTGTTGAACTCCAACTTCCTGTCATAATGTTGCTGCTGTGAACTAAAGCTGAAACAATTAGCTGTAGAATTAGAACATGTTGACGACAACTATTTCAATAATGAATTAATGCTCATTTGTTGTTACATTTACTGGTTACAGATTGTTGAAACTTTCAGTTTTTCTCTGCTTTGTATCGGTAACCTGATCATCTTTTTCAGAAACCGATCAACAGACTGATTGATAATGACAAGAATCAATAGTTGCAACTCTGTTGTGAACAGCAGCAAAGAGACACCAGCATCCTGACAGCCAATCAAAGATGTCAAGGTGGGAGAGTCCAGGGTGACCAGGGGGGGGGGGGTCGGGTTACAGGAAGCAGCAGAGCCCAGCAGGGACACTGAATTATTGATCAACTTAATGGACAAACTTTCAGATTTTCTGCCGTCACGTTGAGTTTTGACTCTGAGGACGAGAGACACAGTCACCTGAGATTTCCCATGAGGCCTCAGTCACCAGGACACCAAGGATACATGACAAACCTCATCCTGACCGACAGACAGAGAAAAAGAGAGAGAGAGACAGAGACAGAGACAGACAGACAGAGAGAGAGACAGCATGTGAGGCTGGGGACACGTGTCTCTGACTCCCGGACCATCAGCACCTGGTGGTCCCCTAACGGTCTCATTCACACAGGCTCACCTGGACAGGAGGAGCTGTTTATGAAGTTAATCCAAAAACTTGAATGAAGCCTGAAAATCAGCGGTTTGTACCTTTAACTGTTTAACCTGGTCTGACGTCATCTAAAATTACGTTACAATAATCAACTGATTGATCCCTTATTGATGACTTTTTTGTCAAATAACAGAGTTAAACTGACGCACCTGGCCGTGTTAAACACATGAAACCCGGTTCTGAGCTAATCTGCTGCTGAGCTAACAGACCGTCCGTGACGTCGCTGTCTGTACCTTGTAGACGTCGCCGTACGTCCCGCTCCCGACCCGCTGGATCAGCTGGAAGTCCTCCTGCGGGTTCCTGCGGGAGATGTCCGGGCAGCAGCTCATCTTCTGGGATGTTCAGACCGAACCGAGCCGGGGACACTGACCCAGACTGACCCGGTCTAACCCGGACTAACAGACACAAAACAGACGCTGTCAACACAACTTCAACATGGCTTCTTCCGTAAACACGGCGCATGCGCACTGTCTCACGCAGCGACTGGCAGGAAGGATGGAGATGCCTTCAGGAGCAGACGGTGAAGTGGGAATTTATACAACAATCCACATGAAAATGAAACGGAGTCATCAGAATGATGGAAAATAAAATCATGACGAGAATAATGATCATTTCTCTGGTAGCTTCAGATGAACGTTTCATTGTTGAAGGATTGGATGTACTTCCATTCTTTTTTGATTTTAGATTTCAATTACTTCATTAGTTAATTATTTATCATCTTAAAATGTAAATTCTAAAGTTGTAATTTAATGCCCCAAAGTCACAGTTTTTATTATTTTGTTACCTTCAGAAATGTTGTGCAGCTAAGATTTCATTTTACTTTCTGTTGAATGTTTTTGATAAATTGATTGTTTGTACAGAAACAGTAAAACGCGTGTTAAAAGTCCTAGAGGGCGGGACTTAGCCCCAACCTATCAGGCCACACCTGATGCTGCAGGATGCTGGTCAACATGTGACCTTCTCCAGCTGACTGTGCACCAGATGCATTATTTGAGTAAGTGATATTTCTTAGTTACTGCAGTTTGTTTGTTCAGTGCTGAATGAGAACTTTGGTTTGATTAAGATTTATTAGAGAACCTTTGTTTACTGATTGTTTTCATTTGCCGCTTTTAGCGTTAAATCGTCTGTCAGTCAAAGTGGAAATCCTTTGCAAAGACAATAAACGGCTCTCATCTGTGGTCTTCATACTTTGACTGGTATGCCAATGCAGAGGCTCTCAGTATTAAACAGCTAGTTGTTACAAAGGTTATTTTTGTCTTGTTTTGTCAGACCAACAGAACTCAAAGAGATCTGTTTTACTGACATGAGAAAAACAGCAGTTGTTTTTGGTAGATGACTACAAATATTAGTTTAGTCTTTGAATCAAAGCGAACGATAAACCAGTGCTAATATTATGTTGGTCGGACGTATTATTCTTCTAGGACACTCTTGAAAAACAAATGCTTCATCTCTGAGGTTTTTGTGTTTTAGTTGGAGACATATTCTGTCCATGATATTGGCTGATTCTGAGAAAAGACCCTGAAGGCAGCACAGAGAATCTTTAGTGTGCCTGTGTTCTGCTGGAGCTGTGATGTCTCTTTGTGAGCTGTGACAGTGAACGCATCAAACGAACCAACAAACGGAGTTATCTGAGTGAGCAGTTTGGGTCTATCGGGAGATTTAAAGATTCACCACTGTGGTTTATTTCACTGAGACATTCCTGCAGAAACACGCGACACCTTTAGTCGTTTGTCCTTCATTTCATTGCCTTTCAGTATTTAACTGACAAAATGTTTAAATTTGAATTAATTTAGGATAAAAAACATTCTGAATATATTTTGAACGTTCGAGAAACATTATCACCGAGGAGAGAGAGAGACATAGACAGACGGAGAGAGAGAGACCACGCCCAGCTCAGTGAGGAGACTCGGGTCAGCCACATGAACACTTCCTGTTTCTGACTTCAAAATAAGAGTCTCTGATAAAACGTGAGGGATGTGTTTGATGTTGATGTGAAACTTGATTTCATTGTCATGGCGGGATTTTAATGCTGCTGTGGTGTTCATCACGTACCTGTTCATCACCTGTTCATCACGTACGTGTTCATCACCTGTTCATCATGTGTTCATCATGTGTTCATCACGTGTTCATCACAAGAAGGTATTAGTGACAAGTGTTATTTGTAACTAAATAACAAACTGAATGTCTGTTTCCGGGTTAAACAACAGGAAGTCACTGAGTCACGTTCCCTCTAATGCGTCCAGAAGCCAAAGAGCTTTAGGTGCAATAACTGATCGGAGTTGTTGTACTGTTTTATTTTGAAAGCTATCTCAGTGAACTTCCGGTGCTGCTGTGTGTTACCTACCTTCACCTTGACTCCGCTCTGACGGTCCGTCAGTCGGCATGACAACGAGCTCTCGAGAGGAAACGGGGAACGACTGACGGGCGCGAGGATGGCAGAAAAAGATGCTCAGTAACGGAAACAGCGGCGGGAACCGAGCGAACACCAGCACCGGGACCTGCTCCGGGACCGACAGCGGCTCGGTCCATGTCCCGACCATGGAGAGAGCCCGGCCGGTGACGGTGACGGTATCTGCGGTGAGCCTCGCGGTCAGCGTGCTGTCCCTGCTGCTGCTGGTCACCGCCATCTCTACCGACCACTGGTACGAGACCGACACCCGCAGACACAAGGACAACTGCGACCGCCACGGATCCGACTCCAACGATCAGAAGAACCGGGAGATGCCCATCTACCACCTACCGCTGGTGGACACCGGCAGCGGCGGGGCCCGGCAGCGGGACGTGGCGCTGATGAAGCCCGTGCATGTGGGCAGCAGAGAGGAGGAGCTGCTGGAGAACTGGCGGGCCATCCTGGGGATGGGCATCCTGGAGACCGAGTGCGGCAGGCCGCTGTTCTCCACACACTCCGGCCTCTGGAGGAAGTGCTACTTCAAGAGCCTGGACCCGGACATTGATAAGCTCATCGACCGGGGTCAGACTGCCTAAATATGTACACATACACAGAATATCTATATATAATATATACACACTTACAGTATAAATAGATACATGTATACAGTGTATATATGTACACGTATACAGTGCATATATATGTATATGAATACAGTATAAATATATATACATATACAATGTATATATGTACATATAAACAGTATAAATATATATACATCTACAGTATGAATATGTACACATACAGTATAGGCCATCATCATACACACACATATATATTATTTATATATATATATACATGCATTTTATCGTTATCACATTAATGTATTAATGAAGGTGGAGCTCACTGATGGAGGTCAGGCTTCCTGTATATAGTGAGACACATACCGGACATAAGGGCATAGTGGTGGATAGTCATGTGAGTGTGTTTGTTTAAGCTGCTGATCAGACTGTGAGCTGATGAACCGTCTCAGGTACAGGCAGGTGAGACAGTGTCAGCTAACGTAATTCGAGTAATAAATATTGTTTCCTTTGTTTGGAGGGAGATTCTCAGCTGTTAGCTCAGCATCAGGTCAGTGTGTCTCGCTGGTTTCAAGCTGGTTTCAGATTAAATTCAATTCAGTTTTATTCATACTGCGCCATATCATAACAAAGTTATCTCAGGGCTTTTTCACACAGAGCAAGTCCAGACCGACTTTTTATGTACAGAGACCCAAAAATCCCCGCCATGCGCAGCGCCAGGAGACAGTGGCAAGAACCAGAACCAGAACCAGGCTCTGGGTGGACGGTCATGTGCCTCGACTGGTTGGAGAGTGAGAGCAGGAGGAAAAAGAACGCATCACAGCACAGTTCCACATACGTAAAGCAGCAGCAGTAGCAATGGTGTTGATGTTAAATTTAATAAAAGTAATAGAAGTAGCAATACAATAATAGTAATATTAATAATTACAGAGTGGTCTCTGCAGACTGGTTTCAGACGGGTCCTATAACATTAGATCGTGAGACCGGCAGACTAACCCCTGTAGTAACCAGAGACTGTGTTTGGTCTCTGCAGGATTAAAACCTGGTCAGTCACCATGACGTCTGCAGTTTGTTTCTCTGCAGTCTTTGGCAGCGTTCCGACTTGAGACCTGGAGGTCAGAGTGATGGTGAACAGAGAAGATCTGGACTCCGACAACACTCAGACCACACATCAGATTACAGCGCTCCAAATCACATTACATTACATTATGTTACATATCATTACACTGCATTAGACTGGACCCTGAGCTCAGATCAGATTAGATCATTGATCCCTGCGGGGAGGATCAGCTACTCTGACAACAACAAATACAGACATTACAACAATGAGCCCCAATGTGGGGGGTGTCGGGGTTTCTTCACCTAGGACCCCCCAGAACACGTCAAAATCAAATGAAGCTAATTATTTTATATTTATCGACATTGTTAAGTGTAATATAATGTTAAAGGTGCGACACAGAACATGTTCCTGACAGCTGATGTAGACTGTAAACGACACAGGTAATACAGGAAGTACCACATACTGAAGTGGTCTGCTCCCTGAAAGCTTTAGTGTTCCAGATCCTGGTGTCGGACTGAAGACTTAAATAATGAATGATGGTGGTCAGCTGTGTGTAATGTTACACGCGTCACTGCGTGTTTATTTAATCTGTTGCTGTTTGAATATATATTTGCAGTTTGTCTGTCCTGATTGGCTGCAGCAGGTGTAGCTACCTGCTCCTGGGTCTTATGTTAACGTGTTGCATCCAGCAGAGGTTCGTAGGTCACAGCAGGATGCTGGTCGGTTCCAATGCTGAACTTTGGTTTATGAAACATGTCCTATTTTGTTAAGTTCAAACATTTTAAACACATTTTTAAATTGTTTTACTGGACCGCGACTGCCTGAGTATTTCACACACTGCACCATAAAATACAACTTGGTGTTTGTGTGTGTGGTTTGTTGATCTGCTCCGATCATCTTCGCTGTTACAGCATGTCTCCTCCATATTATGCTACTTAATAAGTCTTAGCAGCACAGGTGGAGAAAACACTGCATCCTACATTTCCCATAACGCACCTGGATAGTGTCTCCCTGCAGGTAAACGGCTGCATCTTTCAAACTCCATACCCCCAGTTTGTAACACACTGTTAAAAATGGTAGTCTGATGACATCACTATGACATTATATCATACACCTGTTCAGTTTCCTGGCCTGGTTAGTCAGGAAAGTGACCTTTCTGTGTGAAAGTGAAGTGGAATAACCCTTTAAACATGTTTCTTAACGTCTCACCTGTCGTGTCTCTGCAGGTATCGCAGATCGATGTACAGCTGTAAAGTATCACTTCTCTCAGCCAATCAGGTTGAGGAACATCCCTCTGAACCTGACCAGGACCATCCAACAGGACGAGTGGCACCTGCTTCGTGAGCACACACATTCATTTCAGCTCCTGAAGTGTTCATGCTATGTTCATGTCACATCATAAGTCATAATGTACAGCTGGAAGCTCTTTTATTTATTGTGTGAAATAAAGAGTCGGTCTGGTTGCTTTCCTTTCCACCAACGTGAACGAAGTGCTGGTTCTGGGCTGGTGCTGGTGCCAGTTCACAGTTTGTTCAACTAGTGAACCTTCTAAGAACCGGTTTGCTTTTCCACGGGCCAGAGAGCCACATCATCGTGTCACTGTTTACGTCTGTATAAGTCTCCGCTTTCCCAGCAACACTAGAGGCAACTTCAAGCAAAAAAACAATGGCGGACTACATGGCAACTGTACAAGTGCTGCTCCTGGCTTAGTGAGCCTACAGAGGCATCCAAACACTGGTCCAACGCATTTGTGCTGCTCGGCGTGATTGCTATGGACGGCGATTACGTTCAAGAATCGCACTGGATTTGCTCCAAGCTTCAAGCTTCCGGCTTGGTTCTGGAAGTTCTGCGGTTCTTGGTTCTAGCCCAGCAAAGAGTTGGTGCCACTCTGGAACCAGTTTTCCAGCCTGGAGCCGGTTCTTTTGCTGTCGAAATGCAAATAACTGGTTCCAAGTTAAATACCGGCTCCAAACCAGCACTCGCACTGCCTTGGTGGAAAAGGGGAATTTGTGAAAAAGCCCTGAGATAACTATGTTATGATGTGGAGCAGTATTGAATATATATATATATTATATAGATAAAGTGTGTGTGTATGGTTATTGTACAGTAGTATTACTATAATAGTATTACTGCAGTAGCAGTATTGGGTGACTTGCTGACTGTCAGACCGGTTGTTCACATGACTATGATTATTGGTTATTTCTGCTGATTTGATGGCAACCCAACTGTTCCTGTGATGCCTGACTCCTGCTTGTCCTCTTCGTTGCGTATCACCAGTTGCCATGGAAACACGCCATAACAGTGTTAAGTAACAGTTCGGCGGAACAGTGGGGGGGGGGGTGAGCAGGAAGTGGTTGCCACAGCAACGCTCCCTGTTTCCTCATTTAGCGCTCTCAGTACTGACAGCCCTGCGTCTGTGTGTAGACCTGCGGCGCATCACGGCGGGGTTTCTGGGGATGGCGGTGGCCGTCCTGCTGTGTGGGAGCATCGTGGCGTCGGTCGGGTTCTTCTGGGAGGAGAGTCTGACGCAGCACGTGTCCGGTCTGCTGTTCCTGATGGCAGGTAACTCACCTGAGTGTGCGTGTGAGTGTGTGTGTGTGTGTGTGTGTGTGTGTGTCTGCACTGTCACAGTGGACCTGTGTCTCCCTCTGCTGGTGGCAGTCAGGACTCACAACAACATGAAACAGCCTGTGAGGATCAGAGCAGCAGCCAATCAGAGTTCAGCTGACACTGAGTCTGTGTGTGACAAGTAAATGACAGAACTGAAATAAGGCTCCATGTTCAGATCTGGTCTCTGATCTGGTCTCTTCAGGGATCTTCTGCACCATCTCTCTGTGTACGTATGCAGCCAGCGTGACATACGACCTCTCCAGAAACCCCCCTTTCATCTACGGTTTGCCGGCTGATGTGGATCACGGTTACGGCTGGTCAATCTGCTGCGCCTGGGCCAGTCTGGGTCTGACCGTGGCGGCCGGCTGCCTTGGTACCACCTTCCCCTTCCTGACCCGGGCCGGAGCTCTACGATCCAAAACCGCCCGTGAGTCCTCTGTCTGAGCCGCCGACTGTCAATCAACTAGAGGAGGAGGAGCAGAAACCTCGGACAATGTTTGTTGAACCGGTCTACACCGGGTTTATGCGACCCGGGTTCTGGACAGACTGGAGGCTTTGCATCATCCTCCAAGATCAACACCTGTTTCTAAAATGTGTTCAATGAATCGCACTTTTTATCTGAAGCAAAGTGTTTGTAGGACAGATGAGTGTCTCTGCAACAAAGCGCCCCCTGCTGAGAGACCACCACACACATGCGCACACACGCACAAAGCTGGCAGTCGAGTCAGCCTCCAACAGAACGTTGACAGTTTAATATTTTCATTATTAATCTGAAATAATTGAATAACAATAGAATAACAGCTTATGTCAATCTTGAAAAATATTAACAGTTTCTCCTGAATGAGGTCAGTTCCAGCCCCTCTCTCTGATTGGCTGGAGAGGCTCTGCAGAGATGTTGTGCACACTAATGTTACCTTACAGTTTCAGTCTGCTGATGGTGAGTTCACACCAGAATCCGTGTCGATGTGGATTCAGATGCAGTGAGAAGTCGGTAAATTCAGATTCTACTGACCGTCAGCTGACTGACATCACTTCACCTGATTGGTTGAAGCTGATGTTACCTGTCGCAGACTGGACAGGATGCGCACCTTCATCTATTTACCTGCAGCTATGGGGTCCAACTGTGCTGAGCTGACATCAGAAATATAAAATCTCAGTCCAGGTCCAGAACTTTTAAAACCAGAATTAGTAATGAAATCAGAGTGGAGCAGAAAAATACATCACAAAGAGTATTGAGACTATTCTGAGTACACTGCTGGTCCAGGCATCCACATCTCTGATTTGTCTTTGAGGAGACAACTGTCCATCCAGCCTGAAGGTTTAAAAACTGAAAGTGAGGATGTGGCAGTCTGGACCAAAACAATACAATCAACAACACTGTAATGAGAAGTTATTCAGAGTGAGATCAGAATCGACTGCTGAAGCAAACACACTGAACCTGATAATCCAAACCTGCAGGTCCACATCAGTCAGCGTCAACTGTCCCATCTGAAAGCCTTTGATTAAATTAACATGATGATCGAGCTTTCTGCCTGTTAAAGGGACTTTTTCCTTGCCACTGTCTCCTAGTGCTGCTCATGATGGGAACTGTTGGGTCTCTGTACATAAAGAGTCAGTCTGGACCTGCTCTGTATGAAAAAACCCTGAGATAACTGTTATGATATGGAGATATATAAATAACAATAAACTGAATTTAGGGTCAGATCAGATTAGTGCAAAAACACGAAAAAGGTTTTTTCTTTTTTCAGAGACATCTTTAGTAATCATCTGAATACTGATGTTCGATACCGTTAGATAATCCGGTGAGTCCGGATAGAGCACAACAGTCCCGTCTGAACTGTAAAATACTATATGAAATGAAAACATCTGACACTACAAGGCTATAAGATGGAAGGACCAACAGTGTGTGGTATCATTTCAATCTTTCTAATATAGTGCTGTTATTATTGACCAGTTTTAGTTCTGATTTACTTACTTTGAGAAGTATGAACTTTTGAAGTTCATACTTCTCAAAGTAAGCTGAAGTTGTGAACTTTGAATAAAATTCAGCTTAAAACTGGAGACATGATTCAAAACAGGAACTATCCGATCAAAGAAGAAGTCAGCAACATTATCAGTCTGATCATGGTTTTATTTCCATCAGGACTCACTCACAGTGCACAGTGTGGCCTGGACTGAGAATATGGAGAAAACAAATCTTGACTTTTCCAGTGAAAACCTGGAAATCAAGGATGTCCAAACAGGTTTCAACTGGGCTCTGTGATCACAGAGTTCATTCACACACACTCACAGATATCTATATAAAAGTACAGTGTTTTTTTTTACCTGATAGAACATGAATGAATTGAAGCAGTGTTATGTAGAAGTTGTTTGTTTCAGCCATCGGCCTGCTAGCTGAGCCACAGACTGACTCTGATCTGGACTTTGACCAAGCTGAATGAGGTATATCACCTATGTCTGGAGAACATGTGGAACATTTATAACAAGACATCTGGACCAGATGAAACCAGAGTCCCTTTCAAACAAAGTTCAAGTCAACAAACACTGGCCCTGATTCATTAGTCGGCTGGTGTGAGATCAGATTAACATGTTCCCTGCCTTGTCTTCTCACACACAGGAAGTCCAGGTATGAACAGGTGACCCAGGTGTATAAACTGTCATGTAACTGACTGAATGCTGCTGCTTGGTGCTTTATTATTTATTCAGTTCAGTCTCAGATTCTGCAGCAGGCTGGACGTCTTTGCCACGTCTTTACCCTCTCATGTATTTCTAATGTCCCCTGATACCTTCAATCTAACACTCCAGGTTGATGGTGAAATGAAAGTTTTTTAACAGGTATTTCTGATCAGATGTAAGCATCTATGATACCCCATCATACCCCTGCTATACTGTCAGATGCCATGATACACTCCTGGGATGCCTTTTGAAATCTTCTGATAGCCCCCCTGTACCCTCTGATACCCCCATACTCTTCCTATATGCTCAAATACCCTCTTACCCAATATCCCTCATGTTCTCTAATATTCTCCATCATGACACCCTGCCATGCCGATCCTACACTCTGTCATCACCCTTAATACTCTCCTAAACTCAATAATATCCTTGTATATATTCTGATGTCCTCTAATTGCCCACCATAACCCACCTGTACCATTTGTTACCCTCCATTATACGTTCTGATTATATCCAATACCCTCTTAAAACCTTCAAATACCCTGAAATCCACTGATGCCTCCTAAAATCCCCTGAAACCCCTCATGTAACCTCTAATACATCCTGATACCCCCATTCTCTCAGATACTCTTACAGAGTTTATCTTCTGATACCCCATGAAATTCCCATATATCCTATTAAATCTTCTGAAACCCTTCACTACCAACTGTCCCTGATACACGATACCTTTTATACCCAATAAAATATCTTCTAAACCCATTCAGATACCCTCGTTAAACTTATGTACCTTTTTAAAACCCCTTGTACCCCAACATGTGCCTCATGTATTACCTGAATCCTGCCCTGTACCCTCTGAACCCTCTAACACCCTGTGACAGCCTCTAAAACCTTAAACTCTATCATGCCCCCCAGAATCTCTCCTCTCTCTTTCCCCTTCTCCATCTGTCTGTGAGTGTTTCTGCTTCCGGATCTGTAGAGTCTGGATCTGTGGATGCGGACCGCCTGCTGTGCCCATGTTCCTGCTCTGCAGCCGCTGCTGATATTATTGTTACTGCTCTTATTATTAGTATTAGTATTATTGTATTGCTACTACCATTATTTTTATTAATGTTAACATCAGTACCATTGCTACT
>JAVQJF010081634.1:0-13855 GCA_036023855.1 Gadopsis marmoratus | reverse complement strand
ACCTACTCCCAGTTCAAATGTTATGACAATACCACAAAAAATTTATCTTTTACACATATTTTTATGAGGGTATGTATAGGCACTTCCATTACTGGACAGTTGGAGACTCCAAAAGGACCTTTGGTTGTGTATATAAGAGTCAAAACAGAGGTAGGTACAAATGTATAAAGAAAAGGCAGCAAACTATTTACAAAATAACACTGCAAACTATTTGCATGACCTTGTACATGACCTTTTACATGACTTTTTACATGTTATTAGCAATGTGCCACTCTTTGTAACAATCAGGTGGAGGGAAAACACACAAAAACACACCACAGAAGCATTTCACAGCTTCACTTCACACCTCTGTGCCTTTTGAAGGCCTTACTCTCCCCCTCCCCCTCCTGTTCTCTGCATCTTGGCTGGCCACATCCACTCTGGGGAGTCGGGGGGCTCCTGAGTGTATATTTAGATTTCTGTGTCCTTTTTGCAATTATAACGTCTACAAAAACCACAGACAGTCCCAAAAATCCAATCTTAGGTGTTTTGCGCAGGAACGCACGCAAAAAGTTCACATTACTCAAGACAATTATAGGTTATAGTTTCATGAAACCCCCTAAAGCGACATATCCCCGTGTTCAGAATGTCATTGGCTATACGACACGCCAATCATTATCATGATGAGCTGCAATTGGCTCGTTGTTTAGAAGAAAAGAGAGGGGCATGCACTTCCCTTCAATGCAGACTATCATTGGCTATCATAGTCTGAGGACGGGACATGGAAGGTCCAATTGGGTCAATGAGGTGTCAATCAAAAGATAGGAAGTCAGCGGACATTTTAAAATCAAGATATCACAAGATATCTTCATGTGAGCCGAAGTTATCACCGAGAACGTGTGAAATATTATGCACAACTGTCAACTACTGAGACATGATGCTGCAGCATTCCGTGGAATATATGGATGTAATAACGTGTTTTGGGCAAAATATTTTACTGGATTTTTATCGTCTGGACTGTTTACAACGGAACAGGAGCGTTTTTGGCGTCTTGATGTTGATCTGTGGATTTATGTGAGGCTTCAAAGGTGAGGTGCAATAACTTTGTTTACTTGTTGTGGACTGACATTAACGTCTCACAAGAATCTCAGTTTTCCAACGATATGCGGCATGAGCTCCCAGCTCAACAGTGCATTTGCATACATCCATAATTCTCTACTGGAATTGGAACCGGATAACCTTCAAATCATCTTCCTCCTCTTATAACATCTTCATACTTTGAGCTACAGAAACCATTCAAATTATCAAAATGTTCAGCTCTTTGAGGACATTTAAGCTTATATTCACCTATTTTCTATATTATTCAACATTCAAGTCAGCTATCCAGTTTAGCGTCAGCCTTTGAACAAACTTTAATTTTTAGTTATTTTTATTCTTTTTTCCACAATATATATTTAACATATTGTGCTTTCTTTAACAAATAATTACAATATCACAGTTTAGCTTATTTGTATTTCAGCTCTTAGCTTCCAGCTGATACATTTCAGCTTCTAATTCTGCCAATTCAGTTGACATTTCTGAATTTCAGATTTGCGCATTTTCTGCAGTTTGTTGCACAGCTATCCAGTTTAGCGCAAGCTTTTCAACAAATGTTAAAATATTCCACATCATTCATACATTTTCAGGATTATTCAACATTTCAAGCAGCTATCCAGTTTAGCTACAGCTTTTCAGCCTTTCAGCAATCACACGCATTTTCTTCAGGAAATGCAATTTTTCTAGTTCTTAGTGTGTTTTTAAATTCATCGCTGCAACCCAAGATGATGAATTCTGAGATGGAAGAGCTTTTATGAGGTGCAAATTACAGGTGAGGGTCACAAGAGATGACTAAGGGTGATCTAATGAGTTTTATCCCCTCTTTTGTCTAATATTGGGCTATTACCTCACTCCCAACTAGCTTTTTTAATGTTCTTCCCTTACAGCCTTTTACACAAATTAGGTAAACTTACCCTGACCTCAATATCTCTGTGTGCTTGCTTTAATTTGCAGACCAGCATGTTAGCTGCTGGCTAGTTCACAGCACCTTTGTGTGCTTGTAACATGTATGTACTATGCCCTTTGCAAAGGTTTTTGGTGTTTTCAGCTTTACCTAAGTTTTCAGTCAGGCAAAAGCCCTTCACAGAAACAGGTACTGTGCATGATATATTAGCCATATATTTTGGACAATGACACAAAGGAGGTGGAACCAAAAGGCAGCTTTCACGCCTGTCCTGTTAGAGTTTCCTGGCATATGATGAACTGGGAGGAGATTCTCTTCTTTGAAGTGCATCAGTTGTGTCTGAGCGCTTTGTTATGCACAGTAGCTACAGGGAGGACCTCAGGAGCTGACCCCTGATTCCTACATTTCATTTACTTTCAGGAAGGGTGAAGGGTAAAGCCACTGGAATGATGAAACAGGGTTACTCAACTCATGGTTTTTAAGGGGAGCCTGTATGTGTTCACGTTTCTCTGAGCGCAGGGGGAAATTATAATTAATCTGTTAATGACAGTCGGGGCTGTCATAAGCTCGGGGAGTGTATAATAAATTGCTGTAATAAAAATTAAGATTGCATGCATCATTGAGGCCTTCAGAGGGTTTGTTTAATGTAGTTACAAAAATGGTAGCAGCTGATGTGGCGTCCACTGCTCTACCAGGAGAACGCTAATTTCTGAGTGACACTTAACCTGCTGTAGCTCAACCACAGCTGAGGGAGGTGAGGGGAAACCTAATGAGTTTTTCCTGCATCCCATTTTGAGAGCCACTGAGCTGGATGGCCTGGTTTGTATCTGAAAGGCAAAAAAAAAAGAAAAGAAAAAAATAACTTGCATTGTTCATGGGGAATTAATTAGACCCTCTGAAAAGATACTCAATTCCAAATTCAAGTAAAAGAATTCATTATGGTTTGCTGCTCTGGTCAGTGAA
Source organism: Gadopsis marmoratus (assembly GCA_036023855.1). Taxonomy (NCBI): domain Eukaryota; kingdom Metazoa; phylum Chordata; class Actinopteri; order Centrarchiformes; family Percichthyidae; genus Gadopsis; species Gadopsis marmoratus. Next base: position 10,914 of record JAVQJF010081634.1, on the reverse strand, counting down.
TGAACAACGTCATCATTTCTGAGGGCTCAAACTTTAGACAAATCACCACATGCTCTGAAAAGTCACGTGAGGGTTAAAGGTTGGGTTGTTCACTTGTTCCTCTTCCCCTTAACTGGAACATGAAAGATGCTGCATCGTCTGTAACAGGCACTCTGAGGGCCACAGCGTAGTTACAGCAGCGGAGGACTTCCTCTTCTTTGATGAGACACAAAGCTTCCTCTGTGGTGCAGGGTCCAATTAGAGAAGAGCCCCTCGACTTCTGCCCTGGAGGAACAAAAGAACAAATCTTAAACATCATCAGACATTAGAGGATTATCATTTTAGATGATGTCCTCCTGCTGTTAGAACCACCTAACAGGGATATACCCCTTCAAGTGTCTTCTTTGCCCCCATGTTCATGCACACTCTCCAGTTCAACTGTGATCTGCTGACATACCAAACAGAGGTTGGCTGACCAGTTTCCTGTCTAGTCACCGTGGATGTGTCACCTCTTCTGGCACCTTCAACCAGAAGTATTTGTCAAGGAGGAGGTTTGGAACCATATCTTTGGTTGTGTTGTTTGGGACACAAGGGGCCTCATCTGGGGCTTAGCCTGCGGGCAAGCTGGTATATCGCACTTGTAGCCTGACACCAGTTGACACAGCATAGTTGCCCAGGTCACCCTACAAAAACATTGCCCTCTCTCTGGATGACGCCACCGAACAATGGAGATATTTTTGTTGACAGACAGCCCATGGTGCTCGTCGCACAGAGTAAGATTTTGTGATGAACTTTAAAGCAATAGCATCCTTCCTGACCTGCTGTTCAACTTAGCAGGAGACTTGTTCTGTTAGAGTATGTGTCAGGTCACATTGTCTCATCTCTGAAGCTCAATTATTCTATATTTGAGGAGTTAATTGAGTACATGATGTCAAATCAAAACCAACAAAGGTGAATAATCTTCTTCTTATAAATCTTTCTTTAACAGGACATAACCTAAAACTTTCCAAAGCTGGAATTTGTTTTAAAATATCTGTTTCAGTTTACGCCTGGGCTTTCAAAGCTGTAATCAGAAGTCTGTGGCTGAAACATAAAGCTTGTGAGCCGAGTCTAATAGGGCCTCAGTGGAGGGTAGGCTGCAGCAGCAGATCCTCTGTGATTCATCTCTATTGTTTTGCTGGTTTGTTACCTTTCTCTCAAAGAGCCTATTGCTCCCAAGGCTCCCACAACAATTATCACCTACTTGTCTCTTGTCTCTCAGCTTGTCTGATGTTGTCTCGGCTTCTTTTCACATCCTACTTGTTTTTGTATTTACCGTTGTGCTGTGATATATATGTATATATATAAACCTGTTATGTGTCACACACTGGCCATGAAAGATAATTACAGACAAAAGGAGCAATGGGCTTCATTTTCCAAATTAAGTGAAACTTAATAAATCTAAATCCTGGTAGTGATTAATGGCTGTGAGAGGACTTGGCAAAAATGTTATGTACATACAGGTCAACTGCTTTTTACAGTAGATAAACAAATCACTGTTGTTCTGAACAACGTTGGATATAAAAAGGAACATTAACCATTACAGTGAAGAAAATTATAACAAAGAAAGGAAATCATACAGATACATTATTATACTGGCTGTAATTCCAGTGTCACTTAAAAGTTTCCATCAAAGAATAAATATATGAGAAACAAATCAGTGTCACTATATATAAGACCAAATTCACTAGCACCACCCCAATGGACCATCCACTTTTTCATACATTTAGGGAAAATATAATCATTCTTTTTAATTACTGCACCAAGGCACTCTATTAAAATTCTAATTCACCTCATCCACCTCGATTGATCTGTTCACAGTGGGTGGCTGTGGCGAAATGCACTGTATAATATTCATGCTGGTACGCCTTGGTTGTGCTGTGTGTCAGAAGCCATCTTGCAGCGAATCCCTCACCCACCTTGGAGCGCAGCCTGTGGAACTGATGAGGTGAAGAGCATTGCTCTGCAGCTCCATGCTAGTAATCACGGGACTGAAGAAACACATACATCATCTGCCACACAGGTTGGCATGGCGAGTGAAAAGCCTTCACATCACGTAAGATGTTGGACAAATGATGGCCATACGTGTGTTTGTTTCCTCACAGATGGCTGTGCATCTTCAGTCAGGAAAAAGCTGAGCCTGGCACTTATTCCCCTCCCCCAATCCACTCCTCTTGCTCCCTCTTCCTCTCTCCCTCCATCAGTCTTTTGTAGCACGTCCCTTTTTTTTTTTTTTTGCCTCTCTCTCTGCAGGAGGTTTGATATTGGCAACACAGTTAGTGCCCTCCACGGAAATAACAGTGGAAAAGATGACATAAATTATTTGCCAATTGTTTGACACATGCAGGGCATTGTCCTTGCTATAATCATCAGCACTCTGTCACCTGAAGGTATGAACGGTGCCACTGCTGCTTTGTGTCTCCCTGCTAAACCTCTTGGGCCGTTCAGGGCTCCTGCTCTCTTCAGTAAAAGGTATATGATGCACCTTCTCTCCAAGCAGCAAGGAGGAATGAATCACAATCGAGGCTTCTGCATTGGAAGCTTCACAAAACATACAGCAAGTCCAGTAATTAAACAAAAATTGTAGAAGCCATTTTACTATTTGATAATTGTTACCAGTCGTTATTTTGTTTATTGTATTTGTCTTGAGTTATAGTTTTTGGGCACTAGGGGCAGATCTCACTCAGGCAGTATCTGTGAGGCCAGTAATTGGGGTAAGGACAGACACCTAGCAGGGAGGACATATGGCTTTATTACCAGACCAAGAGAGAGACACAGGTGGAGATGCATTATGGAACTCTGTTTGTTTGTTTGATCACTGGATTAAACCTACCAAAAACTGAATCCGTTTGGAAAAAGCTCTTTCTTTGCCTGCATACAACATGTCTTTTATTAAATTTTGATTAAAGTTAACAAAAGGCCACTGTAATAATGCTAACTATGCTGCAGTGACACCTTATTGGCTGACTGACACACATTTTGCTCATCAGCAGCCAAGTTACACTGCTCTAAGGAACACTCAGGAAATGCCACCATCTCACTGTTGTTGAAGCACTGGTAAATATTTAATGTCATGAACTCATGAGACCCAGCAGGGACAGATAGCCACCAGGCCTCTGGTGATATTACAATAACCCTGTTTTAATGGCACTGTGGAGGACAGGGGGTCTTCTTTTACTCCGCAGTGCTTCAAGTTATAAAATGGCTCTAAATAGTTTTTTCTCCCCAGAACAATCATAAAACATGTTTGAAACCCTCTAAAGTCCATGTTCATTTTTGCCGACTTTCTATGCATTCATATTTGTCTTTCTTTAGCACATTTTCAGCTGTCCTTACCCCACATGCTTGGTATCCTCATTTTCAGCACAAACTCAGCTATAAGTCTCACTTATCATTTTGTCAATCTGACAAAGCATTAAGATGCCCGGAACCCCCAAAATACCCTGATAAAATACGCAGGTGCCTGTAAAAAGAAGACATATCATTAGTGATAATCATTCAAAATACTATGATAGAACAGTTCTAGGTCATAAAATGTGTTGTGTTGCTATTTGTACTCACAGATACAGCAGAGATATAAGAAATAAAATTATAATAGTTTATTTACATGTAAAGTGATTTTATCCCAACTCGTTGTTATACCTATTTCCATGAAAGTCAATGTATGCCTGTAAATTGCTAAAAATATGGATTAAACATTTCTTTTAAAAGGTTGCTAGTGTCTACAGACATAAATAAGATATTGTGTGAAAGCCCCACAGTTGCATGTTTCAACTTGTTGTCTCAGCTGCGCTCTGCATGATATATAAATAAAGTTATGTTACTATAAATAAAACAGACAGAAATTAAATAAACAGACACCAGAGGGTTTTAAATACTTACATAATGAATGTTATGATCAATTAAATGCGAGAAAGAACAGCAGCTGGTTGGAACTGCATCACATTCTGTATATTTTAATTATTGTGGAATTACTAATCAAAAGATAAGACAGATATTATCAGCATGTTTCAAACATTTGGGATAGAAATGCTAAAGACAAAAGCTAAAATCTCAACTGGTACTGCTGAATGTAGACCTGCTCAGCAGTGCACAATTAGCAATGAATGGCATCAAACATATAAACAGAGGTTTCTGGTCTTATTTCCCCAGGCAAGGAAATTATATTCAGCAGTCTGTGCAGTTCCATTAACAGTGGAGGCTGCATGCACGTGACAGTAAGAGACTCTGAGAGAAAACAATGTGCATGAGTGTTTGGTTTATTTTCAAAGAGCTTGCCAACGTCAGTATGAAACACATTTTAGTTACCCCATATAAAGACTATTGTTATTAAATTGTGGCTGGTGATGCAGTGCAGTTCATATGTATCACCGACAGTAAACAAGGAAATCTTCAAGTGGCTTGATATCAAAAAGGCTCGGACACACTGCATGCACAGTACACAGCACATTATAGTGCATGGATATGAGATATAGTGCTGGATCAATACGTGATTTAGCCAGATGAAGAATGATGTGCAGCTCAGTGCAGGAAAATACAACAAGAGAGGAAAACGGTCCCTCCTCATGAAAAATGCTCATTATCAATGGGGGAGGTGTTTTGTCTAGATGTAATGAGATACTGTCATGCTGTGGTACAGTGCAGAACAAGCAGAGCCACCCCTTTGCTGCCTGTACCATTCTATAATGTCCTTGCCCTTGATCAGTTCCCGCGGCCTTCAATTGCACTGAAACCCATTATAAATTAATCACCTCGTCTTTCAATTTGCATAAAACACACACAGCACCATTTCCATTCACCTCTATCTATGAACTGGATTGGGAGAAACTGCATTAAATGGCAAATTAAAGAAGAGGAAGCCGATCTGTAGCAAAAGGCGGTAATTCTGCGACAATGCTGTAGCAATTCCTGTAAGCGGTATAATTAATGTGTGCCTTGCAACCATACACGTTTGGGAACAAAAAGAGAGACATTTCTCCCATCAGTCCTCCAGTTCCCTCTTGCTTTCTGTAATTTCTTCAAAGTAATACAATATGATTTTGCTGCCATGGCTTTTATGTTTTGCCAAATCTCTGTATACAAAATTATATTGAGATTACATCGCATGTGTTTATTTTGGCTGCAGACATGGCAGTGAAACGTGTACCTGCTTGCTCAAATTATAACAGATTCGGCCCGGCGTGATGAGGTAATCAGCTATTCGAAAAATGCCTAGCTATTACTCAGACAACAAGGAGCCAGTCAGGACAATAAACTTAACTGAAAGACTGAAGATTGATCGCAGAGTTCTTATTTAGACAAACACGACTTTGAGAAAACGGCAATTCATCTGATCTGTCCTGGTGTATTTTCCCTATGAATCAGCAAAAACAGAGAGGCCATCCCTGACTTGGATTGCAAAAAAGAGCATAAATCATGTAATTATGTTGTCAAAACAACATCTGATCTTTGCACACACACTTTTGTTTACCTATTTAAAAAAAGTACTTTAATCCCTATGCTCTGCTTAGATGTTCCTAATTAATCTAGTTTTCACACTCACCACTCGCCTCTTGAATTATAATCAGAACATGAACTTCGCATCCAAATCAAGTAATCTGTTACGTGTTAAAGACAGTTTTTGGTGGAATGGGATGTAGAATTACAGTCTCAGAGCCACTATCTACACAGTGTAATGTTTTCATTTTGTCTGTTTTAATCCAATAATAATACACATACTGGCACTGGCTGACATTTCTTCAATTCCCCTGTCATAAAACTGTTAAAATAAAAAAATTAAAGAAACATGCATGCAGTATAATTATGAACTGATCTGGCTGTGTAATGGACATCAGGCTTGTAAAGCTGCCTGTGCCCAACAATCTAGTTTGGCAGTGAGGAGCCCATATTAACAACACAACAGTAGTTATTATCCCAGTGCTTTCCTAAATGTCACAGTTTGCATTTGTCAGATTGCAATGTATCACTTAGAGGGGGGTGATGGGAAGCCCTCCAAGAGTAACCTTGAATGGCAGCCAATCGGCACGGGACCAATGGCCTCCCATTCCTCTGCTTCACTGCACTGCACTGGTGCTGCACTCTACAGTATATTTAAACACATGCTGACACCCAAGAGGAGGAGAAATAGCACCTGACCCCTTGAAACTGATATCCTCGCAAGCAAGGGAGAGGGGAAATTGTTTAATGAAGATGGATCACGGTGATGGCTTTACATTTCATTTCTTAACAGCGGGCATACGGCTTTATTATAGCCAGTCCTCACCTTTGTCCTCTCCCTCTCAGACAAGGCACTCAGGAGGCTCTGTGTACTCACTTTAGGTTTAGTTTTAGTGCATTTTTTTGGGAGGTGTGTGTGTGTGTGTGTGTGTGTGTTGTCTGTTGCCTCCTGAATGCACAAATCTGCCTGCATTGTAGAACTTGCTTAGCTGGCTAGTCAACAGGGAAATGTTGACAATTCAGCCCAGTTCCATCTGGTCACATTCTTCCTGGTCTAGCTGCTCTGTGAGGTCTCCTGTGAAATGATGTCCTCTATCAGCAGTGAATGTCACAGGCCCTACACCATTATTGCAGAATAGGATCCCCACAGACTGTATGGAAAGAAAAGGATTCAACATCTCTTTTGTACCTTATTCGACTCGTTCCCTCCCCCCGTATACTGGAAGTACAAAGATTCGATGCAGGAGCAGATTTTACCTACAGTTGTATCTGAATCAATGTAAGCTCTCTGCATATTAAAGCCAGAAAACAAAGCGCAACTAATGAGTGAAACACTGGTTCAGGAAATTACTTTGTTTTGATTAAGGCAGAGGTATGCTCAACACAAAATAGGTTGTAAGAAACCAAACCTGAAGGCGCGGTGAAAAACTTGTCCTCATAGAGAAGGCAGAATTGCAATAAACATTTAAATATGGGGATAATGTGCACACTTTTGGACAGTCTCCTCACAAATGCATTCATAGTTTTCTTTTACGAAAAGTAATAGAAGCAGTTGAATAATGAATAATGAAAAAATTCCAACCCTACTAAATTTCTCACATCCACACAGCTAGCAAATCGTTACCTGAAGTGAGCGCTATAATCAATTTGTCAGCTTCTGAAACTTAAAAAAATGTTCAGATGTTGCCACCCCAATTCTCCAACATAATATCACAAAAGCAAAATACACTTGACAAAAATATTCAAACAACCAACTTAACATTATTACAAACAAACATTTGTTCTACAATAAAATCATCTTTTTTTCTATTTTCCTTTAAAAGTCTTGTTGAGATTCAAATCAATTTTTCAAGAAAACCCAAAGGGGCAGCATATAAACATTATTTCAACAATAAATACAAACAATAAAATAAAATAAACATTTAAATTTTTTGAACAATAACTGTTACACGCTCCAAAAGAGTATAGACGGTATTCTGTTCAGTTGCAGGTCTGATTTTCCAGAACTACCTAAAATAAAGTAAAAACAATACAATTTAAAAACATGTGCATTGAGCAAGAGTACTTTTTTCCAACATTATTACAAACACGTCGCTTCAGTGCCGTCAATTGTATCCCTTGCTTCCACAGTCAGTGTTTGACCTACATACAGTAACAGGCCCTAAAACACACCAACTGGGTACATTACATCTGATGATGTAACATTACCCCTGGCCTACTGAGGACCTTTACACTGATTTAACGAACTGACAGACTCGAGAACGAAGGAGTTTGTGTGAGGGAGTGAATCAAGTTGTGTATACTGTAATCTGCTGACAGCTCCATTCAGACATGAGTTCAAGCAGATTGAATTCTAGTCAGAGACGTCACAGGCCCTGGTAGCTTCTGTGTCATCAAGTTCAACCAGTCTAAAAAAACAAGGTCATGTAAAAAGAGCCAGCTGTATCATGCTATAAATAACAGCAGCTTTGCAGTGACTATGTGTTTGGATCGGCTAAGGTTCATTCCAACCTGGCTGGCTGATTTTTCTCCTCAGTGGGTTTGAATGAAAATACTGCTTTAACGCATATTATAATTTAGGATTCAATTTAGATCTAGACTTTAAAACATATAGACTGCCTACCATACTAATTATTGTGTAAGAATGTGGCAGACAGTTAACTCACCTGTGACCAGCTCGTTTGCATACAGAGCAATGCTGTGGATGTCTGAGAAGGAGCAGAGTCTGCACCTCTGAACCCTGGACCAAAGGCCAAAGGTTCAAATGGACAACAGGGCCCTCGGGCAGAAAATCTGAACCCATCTCATCTTAGATGACAAGCCTAAAGTGCATCAGCAGTGCAGTACTTCCCTGAAACCAGGCAACCCACTAGTTGTATTGAATATTTTTACATCACGGAGAGATTTTAATCCATTTATGGCACCAAACATTCTGAGCATTTGAGGCTGTGCTGCAACAAATTCAATTTAGCACCACGGGTAATTCATTTTTGTCCGGTACATTGAGATATAGATGGACATGGAGGTATGGTAGTTCCTTCTATTTTAAATGGAAGTTAATGGAAGTTTCAGTCATCAAAAAACTCTAAGCTTGATCTGGTCGTGAACCAAAGGGAGCATGTGTCTGGTATAACAAAGATATATGAGTCTTGCAGTACAAAGCTTGCAAGTCTTAATTAGGTAGCTACCATCAAATGGGAATTGTATCATCACGTTGGTAAGTGCACCACAACATGCTTCGCCTAACCTTATACATTTATGAATTTCAATATTAACAGGGGCATAGAATACTTAGAGGAATAATTAATGCAGGACTAAATTGAGTTTGAAAAGCTTGTGGTTTACCGTGTCATTGGTGCACACTGTCAGCCAATTGCAGAGGCTGAGGGATTGGGAGGGTCAGTGTGTAATGTCCATGCGATGAGTAGTGCTGCTTTACGACTTCCATTTGCTCCGGTGCGGGCAGCCTTCCCACTGGTCCTCACTAATGACGCCTCTCTAATGCTGCATGGAAGAGCAGAGGAGGGTAGTGTAAGTGGAGATAGGGGAGCCACTTGGGTAAAAATTAAAACACGATAATTGATAATACTTCAATGTAGCTTAACGGAATTGCTCCATATCATGTTCAAGAGGATTATCAATGACTAATTAATAAAAAAAGATATGAGCACTGGATGCTGGTCTGCAGAGTGTGGAAGTAAAGGCCAAAGTACTGGATGAAACAAGTGCTGACCATGAAAGAAATACCCAAATTATGAGCAGTTTAATTCTCCTGCAATGACAAATTGGGTTTGTTTCACACACACAGTTGCTGGGTGCTCACAGAACTGGGCCTCTCACACATTCATTATGTCCTACTATATGTCTTTCATGGTGTCTGAAACATATGCCCTATTTAACCTCCATGCTATTAGCAGCATACTTTGTTCTGCATAGGTATGCTGTTTTATAGGTGCACTATAGTGAAGGTAATGGGTTAATAGTCGTCCAGGCTCAGCTATAGGTGAACTGGAGGAGTCATTAGAGTCAACCCCACAGTGTCATGGTGCTTTAGTCTCCGGCGGTGTTGTGCTTCGGAAGTAGAATAATTGCAGGAAGCGAGCGACCCGGCTAAATCATGCCAGTCTGGGGGAGAGAGGGCAGCAGACAGGAGCTGGACTATTCGGCCGTGATGCCTATAAGTGCATTTCCTCCACCGTGCCCCCAATGATCCAGCTGTCCCTTATATCAGAGATGCTCTGTTTATGTTTGGAAATCAATTGATATTGTGCATGATGGATGAGCTGTTGGCAGACCTGCCCTCTCTTTGGAGTGGAGTCAGAGGTGGCCAGATTTAATGGATAGCTTGTCGCCTTCGAAACTAAATGTGTAACTTCACTGAAACATAAAATACATAGCTGATGGAAGGTGGGGTTAGCTGACTGATATGTCATGATACCTACAGTGAATCTGAATCTGATGAGTGGCATGGCACAGCGACTTCTTCAATTCAAACTACCCTCAAATGGGATATATTTCCTTTTTAAGTCTTGGAAAGTGTCTCCTCTAAAGTCTGCAGATATTGAATTTAGTGAACAAACAGACGGAAGTAAATAGTTTTTTTGCGAAGACGTAATGTGACTTGTAGCACGGAGAAGCCTCATTTTCCACACATTATGAATGCTGTCACAAACATGACGCTTCGCAAACATTTCCTGTTTAGACAGTTCAGTTTAGGGTATGTAATGGGCGGATTATTAGGCGCTGCAGTGCTTTTTAATGGACCCGCTGGTGTTTCTGCTTTCAGATAGTCTGGGAAGTATAAGATAGATAGGTGGTCTAGATTAGATAAAGCTGTGTGTGTGTGTCTTCCCAGTCTTATACAAATAGGGAGAGCCCAGCAATAGCCATCGTCTGAGCGTGCACTTTCATCCTGGTGCTTTTTCTTGCCTCCGGCGATGGGAGTGGATGACCTTTTACTGTCAACTTCTAACATGACAAATTACAGAGGCTGGATGACCGTGTTTTTTAGGAATGCAAGAGTTCACTGCCTGGTCAGGCCGCTAGCAGAGCAGCGGACCCCTTCAATGGAGACAGATGTATTAATTGATAGATAATAGTCATAGATATATTGACTGGGGGCTTCGTATTTTGAGGCCAGAAATGTGATAGCCAAGGATGCCTTTAAAGGGATTCTCTATTCCCTCCCCACAGGGGCTGCCTGAGCAGGACAGACCTGCACAGAAACTAGATCACGTACCCAACATCAGAGCACCTCCACTGTGCTTCCAGAGGCTTTGTCTGAATATAAAGACAAAATTAGCCATTTCCTCTGTTCTGCCTGTGTGTGTTTTTTCCTTCATGGGCATGTGATGAAAGCCAGTGTGTGTGTAGTGTGTGTGTTGTGTGTGTGTAGTGTGTGTGTGTGTGTGGTGTGTGTGTGGTGTGTGTGTGTGTGTGTGTGTGTGTGTGTGTGTGTGT
>JAVQJF010081624.1:0-20598 GCA_036023855.1 Gadopsis marmoratus | reverse complement strand
CCCGTTTCTGTGCAAGTGTATCTATAAGAAGTGATGCTGGTTTGAAGGCAAAGGGTAGTAACACCAAATATTGATTTGATTTAGATTTTTCTTTTGTTCGCTCACTTATCATTTTGGTAATTGATGAAATTAAACTATTAACACTTCCATTTTTGAAAGCATGCTTAGTTTACAGTATTATTTCACACAAAAGACCATTGCACAGTACTGTAATGATAAACATTACAAAAGCAACTTTGTGCAAAATCAATGGAGAAAAACAAAATGCATCCTGAATAATATAATTATTATATATACATATATATATAATAATTGGGAGAGATCATTGGAGAACACCATCATGGTTTCATGTGAATGAGAATGATGTTGACTCATGCGTTGCACCACTTAACAATTCTGGTACTCATCCACTTGCAACAGGCCAGCAGTGATGTGGTGAGCTAGCAACATCTGTAATCTGTGGTGTGGTCATTCGGATTCAGGAACTTGCACAGACTTTTCAGGGTGCAAGGACACAAACAAAAAGGAGACAATACCGAGAAAATGCTTCCTACCACAATGAAACCATTTAGAGGAATCAAGACACTTCTGTTTCCATGCATGTGCAACCAGACCAGCTGTAGTGTTACTGAATTACATAAGTCAGAGAGCACGTATGGGGATGTGGGGTGTATTTTCTTTCAGGAAAATGAATGGACTTCCTTTCAGATACTAAATATGGAATTGGACAGTTAAGTTCCCATAAAGAGAACCAGTGTACTTGACCGGAATGCCGTAGATTGTGTTGGAAGTGATTCATCGATTTAAAGCTGAAAAGCAGCTGTGCAATCGGCATTTTGATTGGGCCAATTCAATGGAACGGCACAACAGAAACAATAGATAGACAACTCTGCTCATGCCTCTGTTTCAGATGACTGTTTGGTGGCAAGCTCTCGTCCTCCTTTGCTGTGTCCTGAATTATGTGGAGTCCTCTACTCCATCTCCAGTCCTCCAGAGGAATAAATATAACAACTCCTTTCGTCTCACAAGGTCCACCCGAACCCGCGTCCAGCAGCTGCAGAGGAAATATGTGAGTACTGAAAACTGGTCCCTGCTCGCTGACTGGCCAGCTTATTACTGTGATCTCTGTGCACATCCAGCAATTTGCTTTCCCTGACTACAAATCTTTAACTGTTACTATGTCTGCTTTAATAGAAGGAGCAGCAGATGGGAAACAAGCACTTTGAGGACAGAAGCCGACAGTTAAAGGATCTGCCATTGCTTTCTACAGATTTCTACAGCTGGCTAAAGCTGACGGTTAGTATCTGTTTCAACCCTTCAAAACAATTTTGTGGAAAATCACTCTCTGGTTATTAATCTGCAGAACGCATTTTCAAAGTTTTCAGAGAAGTTCTTCCATTGTTTTGAGAATTTCTTTCCATCACGGGGAGAGAAAAACCAAAACTGATGACATCGTCAGAAAGTCTGCTCTTGCAGAACGTAAAAATTTGAGTGGAATTCCCCTTTTAGAGCTTCAATGAGGGAAAGGCTGTTGTGCAACATTTTCAGTTTGTAATCATGTGGTCGTCTCTTGTTGTGTGCGTTCAGGACTGGGAACGACTGCATGCTGCTTTCTGGGACATGCAAACCTATTGGAATATGCTGGAGTGGAAGAGAAAACAGCTGGAGAGGGGTGAGAAAGAGCAGATGGCGGGGCAGGTGGCCCGCAACACTTTACCTCAGAGCATCAGGCACATTCAGCTGGACCTGAGGGACCTGATGAAACAAGTCAGCAGTCAGGTATCCTCAGTCTTCTTACTGAAACTCGCACACTTTTTAACCCACGCAAAGACTTTGGAGGAAGTGACACCGAGATCTGATAAAAAACTGTTTTACTTTCTTCTTCAGATGAGTTACATGCAGAGCTCTAGGACGAGGCACACCTCTCCCACGGTATGGGAACCCTTAATCCCGGAAACCAGCTCCAAAACAGTGTGGGACAGCCGAGTGGAGGGTTACATCATTCTCAGGGATCTAGACCTTTACCTCACCAAGCTGGCAAGAGACTTCCTCCTACTGGCTTCAAAAGCACACATGCCTCAGCGCTGAAAAAAGAAAGCTGCGCCTGTGGCAACACACACATGCACGCAGACAGGCGAAAGGAAGAAAAAGGCTGAACTGACAATCAGCACCCAACAGGAAATTGGAATAATAGTGATGTTATTGGTGGTGCTTACAGCGAGCTCTCTTTAAGCTAGTCACATTTATTTTTACATGATGTTTTACTGTATATTTAAGGGCTTTCTTGGGTATTTCCCAGAGTTTCTGTCTCACCTCTAACTGTAAGTTAGCAACAAGCTCGTAGAGCAGAGAAAACACTTCCCAACATCCTGTTATTCCCCCAAGACTTCAATCTACTGGACTTTCCAAAGATATATTTACTATTTATTGATATATTTATTAACATGCTATTTATTTAAAAGTGGTTTGTTTTATTTCACTTACAATATAGAGTTAAAGTGATTTTACATTCTAAGACATTTTATAATTGAGATATTTAAATATATGTGTGTTCAGTCTGTATGATTGACAATAAAGAATAAAGAGTGGCAACTTCATGTTATCATTTCCTAATCTTTAAATAAAACACTGAAGACATTCCTGTAATAATTATGGTGTGGTATATGAATTAATAAGGGATCTTCCTTCTGTTGAGGATGTTGCGTGTGCTTTTGGTATCATCCTGTCGGCTACAAACTAACAAATAACAATGACAACTTCTGAGTGGCGATCCTGGATTACAGGATTACTGTTTGTCTGGTTGCTGCGTTCTGTTTCTTCATGTGGTGTTGATCCGAGGGGCAGTCTGCAGAGTGAAATCAAATTGAACACAGTCAGCTGGCCCACATGTTTTTCAAATAATATAAAAAAACCTTCCTCCCTGCAGGCTCCACACGTTACATCAGAACAGCTGCTGACTCACCACTAGCAGATGTCCTCGCTTGCCTTTGGCCACCTTCAGCTCTGAACCCCTGACGAAATCAATGATTCCCTCCTTGCCTCGAGCCACAGCAAACCTAATACTGCAGGCCACACAGGAGGTAACAAATAAAGATGGGATCGGGAGATGAGTACTGTTGGGTTGGCAACAATCACCATACAAATGCAGTTTGACAGGCCTCACCTGCCCGGGCTGATGTTGACATAGTTGACCTTGCTGGCCATCATGGCTAGTTTTGTCACTAGCTCAATCACATGGCTGCAGTGCAGCACCACGTCGCCCTGAGGGACACACAGCTGGATTTAGAGTGCTTGCATGGTTGTGCACCAGAATCAATCATCACTGCTTGCTCTTACTGTACCTTCTGCTTATTGTCCTCACTGGGCATGTGCAGGACAAACATCCCATCGCTGAGAGAGCTCACGGAGATGCCTGTTTAAAGAGAAAACCTGGTTTTGACTCACTGGACTAAAGAACACAATCACAGTGAATTAATCAGTAACGGTTCAGCCACATTCTTATGTTAGTTAGATTAATTACTGGTTCAGTATCTGTAAGAATCAATTAAAAAAAGAAGTAATTATAAAAAAGCTACGTCGCCATCTCTTGAATTTGGTTTCATAACAAATGGTCGTCCTCTCAGTTAAAAGTATCTTTCTTTGAGAAACATTTTTTCTGCCAAAGGGGCTTTGGACACAAACAACAGTTGCCATAGATATTTCTATTATGACAGCTGAAGGTCAAAAGAAACTTAATTTGAAAACCGTAACAACTGTATTAACTCCTCCGTAGCAATATAAATACTCCCATCCCCCACTCGGGGCTGGTTTTCACCTCTCAGAGCGTTGTAGTCAATTCGTTGTTTGATCTTGGTCCTGTCCACCAGCACAGCAAAGGTGTTGGTGAGGAGCAGCTGGCGAGGGCGAGGCTTGAAACCCCTCCTGTCATACTTTGTGACTGAAACACCGTACTGAGAGGCATAAGGAGACACATTACTGTGATGCAGCCGAGAGGTTATGAAGCACTTTTATTATCATCGTCATGTAGAGAAATAAAGTTCAGTCCCACCTGCGCTTTGTCATTGCCGAGGGTCTGGACAACTTTGAGACTGATTTGCTCACGCTCTATATGAAGCAATGGGAAAGCCTCTGTAAATATCACGTGTTTTTTCTGTATGGTGTTAAGCACGTACAGAGATATGAATGCATGTATCAACACGTACCCAGCCTGGAGTCCAAAAACAGCCTTCCTACGCTCTCAGGGTAGCTGTCTTTCTGATCCATGAAGATCTCACTGGCTACAACCTTCTGCATCATCTAGAGCAAAGAAAAGAAAATCAAGAACGATGGAATATTCAACGGTTTATTTATACAAAAAAAAGAATAAAGTCAGGCCTTCTGTAATCAGTGTACCTGCTTCTTCCATTCAGGCTGGACCCTCCTGCAGTATTTCATGACCAGGTTTCTCATGTTTAGCCTCCACAGGTGCTCAGAGGCCTGTAGAGGCCATGAAATTGAGAAGGACAAATTTGCATTAATAACTCTACAGATTCTTACTTGTACTTATTCATTCCTTCATCTGTATGTAAGGCAGTCAGTCAGCACAATGACCCTCTGTGTGTGCAGCCTGTTTTATACCTCAACAAGGGAGGGAGGAGGTGTCGGCCAGCTTTTGTCCAAAACGCTCTTGGGCAGGTTTTTACGTAGATTCTTCAGGAAGGAGCAGCGTACATGATCCAGGAAATACTCATTCTCAGGGCAGTATGCCTCATGACGGTAGATGAAGCCTTTGATCAAGCTGGGGGGAAAAAAGGATTCAAGGAAGAAAATTTAGTTTACCTGCAAAATGCAGTCGCAATAACACATACAGAAACAAACAATAACAAAGTATCAATCAAGCACCTGCGTATTAACTCAGCAGCCTGTCGACGCCTCTTAGCCCTCCTGCGTGCTTTCATCCCTCGCCACCCAGACTGGATCACTATCACTATACATACATGCATAAATGAACACTCAGCCAAAGAGAACATCCCAAGGTTAGTATAGCATACTGAAAGAGAAAGTCAGCGTAGGCCCAAATAGACATGTTGGAAAAGTGAAATCCACATGAACAAGCATGTAAGCTCAAATAGGTAGACCTGGAATGTGGACCACGTGGCCATCCAAAACTATTTTTATGTGCATACATTTCTACAGTGCAGACAGTGTAATGTAATGTAATAATGTAATAAATCCAGAATCAACGTTAATGAGAGGTAAAAATGAAAGTAAACCCCATTTGAAAGCAACTCAAACTAAAGTTTGTTTGGAAGGCTAAATGAATATGAATGAAAATTCACCTGTAACCTTTAATCACCCTGTATTTATTTCAGTTTTAGGAACACGGTGAGACTGTGAGGGGGTTGAGGTGCTCTGACCTGCGTGTCTGATGCGCTGGTACTTGGCTCTCTCCCTGTAGCCTCTCCACGATGTCTGCAGGGTCAAAGCTGGAACACAAGAAAGTAAAGAGAGTGAAGGTGGATTCATGCTTTTCCATCGAGGTGTTCCAGAGGTCTTGCTGTGAAGGCCCCCGGCGAAGGAACTCATTCACAGTCCAGCATAGGATTTATTCCACAAAGGTACTATTTGACTGGGAGTCATTTGCTTCCTTTTTCATTTTCCGATTCCCTGGTGTTCACAATCCTTACCACTGTTACTTACCTATCTCTGGCTTTTTTGCCTCTAGTGCATCCTCAGTGGTGAAAAGAGTTTTTGGGAAACGGATGAAGATCTTTGACCTGCAGACAGCAGACAAAGACATTTGTGATAAACACGAAGGTACAAGGAACACTTCAATCCAAACTGCTTTTGAGTATGAATTGCTTGCATGCATTTAGCCTATGTGGCCCCATAATCTCCTCCCACTTTTATACTCTCCCTCCAACAATACATTACCTGCCCAGTTTGTACTCTTCTGATTTGTAGCCGAGGTGGTTGACCAGTGTCGAGACACCATCTGCGAGTCTGCCATGCCAGTTGGGCCACGTCTCAGGACACAGAGGCTTATACCTAAATTGCCATTTGCACGTGATTATAAATGGAGGCAGAACATAGAGTAAACAGAATTAACAGCCACTAAGGCTGTAAGTCATTCAGAGAGAAGGTCAGTCACCTCTGCAGGAAGGCTTCAAAGCGACGTCGATAGGCAAAACCAGCTCTCCTGACCCTCAGGTTTTCCATCAGGCCCAGGTACTTCACCTGGTGTCTGACCAGAACTTCATCAAACCTTCCTGCAGGGAGAGATCTTATTCACTGCTACATATATTACATATTAGATAACATACAGTATGATCTCAAGAAGGGACAGAGGACTTTATTTACCTCAATTGAAGAAACCACCATTTATTTTATATGTATTATTAGAGACCTGCCTTTATTTCTAATTTTCATTGTTTTATATGTTCTTTTTTATATTTTGGTGATAAACTTTCTTGTTTTCTGATAGTGTCCCCTGTGTTCATTTGTTGCTGATGCAAACCCAACACGTCCTCTATCGCTTTCACTTTAAAATGCTTCAGAGAGCATAATATATTCCCTTCCATGGGAGGCTTTTATTGCAAAACATCTGCAGGAATTGTTGAGTTTTATAAACAGCAGCATTAACCCCCTGAGTAAGAATGGGTTAGTGAACAACATTTCTAAAGAAAAGAGAAAATTAGATGCAGAGGGTCGTGACTACTTACGCCATCAAATCATATGTAGCAATAGTTCAAAGACAGCTGTTATTTGACAAAGAAGATGTAACAGTTTACCTGGCTGCTTAGCATCATTAGGTTTGATACAGCGCACGTAGGATGGCTCTTTAGACATGAGGATCTCCATAAGTTTCATCAGGCTGTTTTTAAACTGAGTGGCAGCCTAAAGGACAAGTTAAAAAAAACAACATAAAACCTTTTGAAAGTCTGCATCTTTCTGTGCATGTCTTAGAGAGAAAGAGGGAGAAAGCACCATGTGTTTCTTTACTATGACTACCTATAAACCACAGAAATACTTTTAATTTCATACCTCACCTACAAGAGTGAAAGTGAGAAAACACTTCTCACCATCTCTGGGCGTTTCTGGTCCATCACTTCCTCTCTTCGGAAGCAGTGCCTCATGATCTGGTTGTCTGACTGGTACATGACCTGAACGGAGACCAGAACACATGACCACGTGTCAATATGGCATGCCCTCCTCTTCCTCTTCACACACACACAGAGGTTATTCCAGGTTGCGGTGAGGCTCTAAAATGACCATTTTCACTACCCTCACCTCCTTTAGGTTCCTGCTCAGCAAATCATTGTTCTTGTCAAGGAAGCCTGAATGTGAAACAAAACCACTGTAGTTTGTCATTAAGGAATCAGTAGGACTGAGTCATGCTCTGAAATAAACTGCTTCTTACAAGGCAATGAATGCATGAATAAAAATGATGGTGATAAACACAGCTTACCATTGGCATTGTAGTTGACCTCTCCAGCATAATGCAACAGCCTGAACTCATCTCTACTCATCACTCTGCGAGTTTTTCCATTTGCCAACTTGTGACTGAAAGACATACACACACACACACACGGAGATGAACAAACATACACAGGCCTGTAAAAGTCCAAGTAATATTTGATGTAAGATGGTGCCTACGTGACAAAATGGGGATGGCCGCCCAGTGTGTCTTCCAGTTTCTCTAAAAAGGAGACATCGCAGGTCTCTCCAGGCCTCAGACACTCCTCATTCTGAAAAGAAAAAGTCACTCTATTTAACTTTACCTACAGCGACACACAGTAAGACAATATACAGGGACTAAACATATAAACTAGGAGTTGTCATAACCACCAGAATAGAGATGATGCCTTTGTGCTTCTCCTCTATCAGGTCACAAATGATCTTGTTGTCAAAGTATTGCACCGTCTCCCACTGAAATTAGAGGAGAACAATGGTGTGTTAGCATGGAAATATAAATATTAATAAATACAACAAACTTTAGTTTATTTCCACTACCCAGCCAACAATGGACTCACTGCAATTCCCTCTGTCTCATACTCCTCCTGCTCAGATCTCAGGGTGAGCTCAATAAACAGCTGCTGGAGCTTCTCATTGCAGTAGTTGATGCAGAACTGCTCGAAGCTGTAGGCAGAAATATAAGGGACATGAGGTCAAATGCGTGCTAGAGTTATGTGCAAATGAAATGTGCATTAGAGAGAGATACTGACAAAGGATTTGGTTTGCAGACTGCACTGAGAAGCAGCATTAAGATTTGACAGAATAAGGGAAATGAAGGTAATCCATACCTATTGTGCTGTAGGACCTCAAAGCCATAGATATCTAGGAGCCCTATAACTGAGGAGCCCTTGCTGCTGTGGTAGATTTCATCCTGCAAAATATATACAATACACAGCATGCAATCAGTGAGGAAACACAGCAACAGCCCTGTCTTTGAGTTGTTATCCGGATGGCTACTACACCTTCAGAGCCAGCGAATGGTTGATTTTCTCCACCAACCAAGTGAAGGTCCGACCATACACAGCCTTGGCTAAGGCATCACGGGCAGACATTGCCTGCTCGAAATGTAGCGGGCTGATCATCTGTAACGCACAAAGGCAACCGCAGGATGCAAAATTATAAAACAACACAAGGCACACCAAACAACCAAAAAAATGAGCAGCAACGACAAAAAGGCAGTCACCTCCTCTCCTTTGGCCGTGAGTTTCTTGTGAGTGAGTGCCTCCCCGAGGGCTGAGCCATCAACACCCAGCAGCTGGAAAAAACAACAACACATCTGTTCTCAGCTATGCCTTTTTGCGAGTTTTTCTGCATAGTTGAACATCCAACAAGACTAGTGGGACCATTCTGACCTTCGCAAGATTGTTTGTCTGAGTCTCAGTGGTGATATAAGTTTCTCCTTCCTCCCCTTCCCCAAACTGAGTGTTTCCCAGATGGAGAACACTGGCGATGATATTCAGCAATTTCTGAGGTCAGACAGGGAAAAAACTGTTAATAACAACATCATAGATTTTTTCTTTTCCACTGAATGAATGTCTGCAGTCACTGAGAGTATGATCATTCATATACAATAAGAACCAGAGAAACTGTACTTCTGTGAAAAGGTTTTCAAAATAACGCTCACCACAAATGCTTGGGGAAGCAAATCGATGCAGGAAACAAACCTTTGTATAAAAGGCTTTGAAAATGTTTTATGATTATAAAATGCCATTAAAAACTGCTACGCAGACAAAAATGTTATTGCTTTTGTTATTGAAAATGTAAAAAATACAGATTTTTCACTATTAAACCTCCTGTGGCCTGTTGTTTAAACGTGTAACGCTATTTTTGGATTGATGTAGCGTTTTCCTGAATACAAATATGATGTTTGGCCTGTAGCGTAGGATAATAAACTGTGGATATATTTATGGTGGGAAATAATATTTCCCAAAATAATGCAAGTTGTAAGAACACTGCTCGTCTTTGGATCCATTCCTGTGACTCTCCCAGTTAAAGTGTTTCACATTAATGTGGCAAATGTGGATTACCAGAGGACAGGAATGAAAAACAAAACAGTAATCATTGCTGTCTGCATTCAACGCTGTGATTGTCACTGACCTGCATGTCTTCCTCTGTGAAGCCAATGACGGGCAGGGCCTTCATTACAACTTTCCAATTGTTCTTGTCACTGACGGAGCTGAGTCTGGGACAGTTGCCCTGAAGAAGACAATGACATATTACACCACAACTGATTCACCTCAGTTTGAAAACAAGCAAGTCATCAAGCGTCTGCACTACACACACCTTGACCAGATAGTGGTAGCTCTGAGGGTTTCTTTCCAAGTCCAGCGTGTTAAGCAGGTCGTCGTCCCCTCCATCCAGAAGCTGATAGAAGATGTGGAAGTTCCTCTCACCGTGGTTCTGGTGCACTACACGCGATTTCTCCAGCAGGTAGTTCAGGATGTGACCCCCCACTGGTGTCCCCTATGAGAAGTTATAGAACAAGATGGGAGCAGACGGCAACTGTTAAAAGCAGGTTTTTGCACTCTAGATGTGTTAATATTTGAGCTTCGATCAATGATATAACTAAACTAGCTGTTATCAGTATGGTGTAAGCACATGTGATTTCTGTAAAGAGTAAGAAAGTCAAGAGTGTTTACCCGGAAGTCAAACTGGACATCCATGTATTTTCCAAAGCGGCTGGAGTTGTCATTCCTAAGTGTTTTGGCATTGCCAAATGCCTGCGCAAAGCAAAGGATCCAGAAAATTAGAGGGAGGAAGTGAAGTCAAGAGCAACAATAGAATAAGAAAATCAAACAATCAGGGCAAAGCATTCAAACTTATTTACAAATGACAAATGTGCAAAGGTAATTCGGTTCTCTTAGATCAACCAGATATCATGACAGATACTGTGACAGTGGCTGTTCTCTTTGAAAAGGTAAAGGTGAAATACCTCCAGAACAGGGTTAGACTGCAGTAGGCGGTCACCGAGGGCAGCCATGTGATCATTAGTGGGGCAGGTGACAGCGTAGTAGAGGAGGATCTTCTTGGAGGCCTCTGTTTTACCTGCTCCACTCTCACCCGATATGAGAATACACTGGTCCTTCCTCTCCGTACGCATGGCCCGGTAAGTGTTGTCTGACAGGGCGTAGCTGAGGGTAGAACATGAAAGCGGTTGAAACATGGTGGTGGGACAAAGTCACGCAAACACTTCAGTGTAAATTCAGTGGAGATGGTTTTTCATCTGATATGACTTTACAGTTAAGCTGTAAAGTCAGGTGCTTAAATGCTTCTTATCATCCCATTTATTTGTCGTCATTACAAGCAGGTAGAGAATTAAATATTTTACTTCATGATCAATTTATAAATTATATGAGGCAAAATCAACACCCAGAATTTTTATCGTCCTAGTGAGAGTTTCATGTTAATTATGTTAAGGTAGGCAGACCTGCCAGTATATTTATTAAGCTACAGAATGCCTGTGTGGAGGTTTCAGTTTTAAAGCATATAATACACACATGCCCAGCATATTATCGCATGACTCACACCGATAAATCCTGCTTCATTACAGAGAATCACTTAAGTAATATACGGTTCTCAACATGCCATGTGGTCATTAGCTGGGCAGTTGACAGTGAAGGACAAGAGAGAAGTTTGGTAGAAAATGTTTGATGACCATGACGTGACTCACATGTGGGGCGATATCTCATAGAAGCTGACCCCTCTGTAACGCTCCATCTGCTGCTTGGAGTAAATCTCCAGCTCTTTATAAGGGTTCACCGACACCAACACCGAGCCAATATACGTCTGGGCCAAAATATTAGAACACATTCAAATATGTTTCATCACACCAAATGAAATGTTTTGGAACATGTGAAGAAATCTGGCTTCATTACATAGATGAGGTTTTCTCTGAAGCGTCTCCGTAGGTTCTCTATGAAGGCTGCCTCACTGTTGTAGTTCTCCAGCAAGACAAAGTCCTGCACCCCGACTCTGTCCCGGGCAGTCAGGGCACTCTCCATCACCAGGCGCACTCTTCCTTCAACATCCACTTCCTGCAGGAGGAGAGAGGAGGAGGAGAATTACGGAGAGGTACAGAAATGGAGCCCTGACATAACATCAGCAGCACCGCAGAGAGAAGATTTCTGTTCTTTCTGATAACCTTCCAACAGATGCAGTTACACTATTTTGCCCACAAGAGGGCGCAGGAGGCCTATTCCCATCGTACAGTCACCCAGTTATGAAAGCATTAACATCTGGCACCACAAAATATATTACAAGATAGAATCCATTCATAAGGCAATAAGTATTTCAAAATATAGCTTCAAAACATCTGGGTGAATGACTGCAGACTTTCTGACCACATCACCAAAACACCACTCTGTAAACACACAAAGTAAGAACAGCTCCACCAAGCCTTGCCATGATTAAACAATGAAGACATTTAAGGAATCCAAATGATAAACAGACAGCATAGACTCTTCTATTATGCAATGGTGAGATGAGTGTGTTATGATGTATGTACAGAACACACAGCTCTACGTCACCAGACGGGGTTTAACTTAATGCCACTGGGGAAGTGTGTACATGTCAACCCCAGTGTGATGACAGACATTATAGTGCAGGCAAGAAATAATTACCAGTCGGCAGCATTCAATTCTCAGACATGCCCTACAGTAAGATAATACACGCTCAACCACATGCACAGTCATGCACATATAGTGTACATACAAAGAGATAAAATATCAGAAGTCAGTACTTACTGATAATAAATATTCAGACACACAATTCAGTGTGTAATCAACGCGCTACACCCCAGCCAAACCAGCACTCTATGCTCAGTATCAAAGATGCATTTCTGAGTGAAGCACCACTGTTTTTTTTCTTTACGTATTCATAAAAAAAACAAAAAACAAGCAGTAAGTGGAACAAAGGGGTTAGACTTCCACAGGACTTCTGTTTTTCTTGAATGCAAGAGCCTCTCAAGGGTCTCATTTTGCTGGTTAATGCCAGTAAAAGGTCATTATCTCTGAGCACTAGCTGCAGGAAAATCCTTAAAAAAACAAGAGGACAACAGTGGAAGATAGCCAAGAAGCAAGAGAGCAAAGGAGAGCTGCTGGACACTTCCACTGCAGCCACTCCTCTCTGCTTCACCAGAGTATCAGAATGCATTATTGTTCTCCCACAATAATGTCTGATGGATGGATTTTCTGATGGACACAACTAAGGAATGTTAAGGTCAGGTTAAAGGCACGCGTTCATTGGATGCCACTAAACGTTTCTATGTGGGTGTCAGCAGCTGTGCATGTTGCATATCCGACAGTGAGGATATGTGTTTTGCATGCTTGGTCAACAAGAAATATATCCATTCATGACACCTGCGACGGAAAAGTGGAATAATTAGCAGCCGAATTCTTGTTTGTCACCTTAAAATGAAATGTGGTTGAAATATCGAGAGTATAGAAGAGCATTTACTTGATTTAGTTTGACTTTCATCGGTGCATGTGGTTGCAGCCTTTCACATATAAAGCCGCATAGCTCAATGTGGGCTTGCACATTATTCTGAAACTCGGTAATCACCTCCATGTGTTCAGCATACACATCAACCTTTCACAGTAGATGACACTGACCAGCACGACCTGGCTCTGAACACAAACAGACTCCTTTGGCGTGAATATTTCATTCCATCTTCCTCAGACCTCGTATCTCTAATGTTGATCTGGGGTGTTATTAACATGTACAGTAGCTGCTGTGCCGACAGTGCCTGTGCAGTGTCCATCTTTCTGATGTCTGAAACATCCAGACTTGTGTAATAATCTTGTCCTGCTTTTTATTTTTCTACTTAAGAAAGACAGCATTGAGTTTGCACTGATACATCAGTCCTTCTAAGCAATGAAACACTGCAAGAATTGTTTTCAAGGGTCTATCTCCCAGCAGTCATGAGTAACATTTTATCACCGTAACATGTGGGGGAGAAGAAAAAAAAATCACTTTTAATGATGAGAAGCCTCATCCAAAACATAGAACCACTACTACCACTGGGGTAGAGGGAATCTTAAAGGATCTGAAAATCATTTTCATGGAGACACCGTGGCTGCGACACCTTAAGGGCTACAGGTCTGGGATGAAGATATAACCAGAATACAATGTAATCCTTGCAACTTTGTTGTCAGTGAACTGACCTGAGGCTTGGTTGTTACAGCAGCGACAGTCTGATCTAACTGATAAGCCCCCAGCAGTGTTTGAGTGCTTCATGGGGGATTTGATTCTGAGTACAGGGGAGCTCCAGAGCAACCTGTAGGTTTCTAGGTGCAGCAGCAGTGACAACCAGTGAGTAGGCTAACCCAATAGTGGGACTTGGCTCCAGGCCCCATGACTAAGCTCTGCTGGGCCGACTACTTTCGGCTTGTCTTCCTTATAAGGCCTGCCCCACCGCTCTATCCCAGGGCGAGCTGCTCTGGTACCACAGCTGGCTCTCTACCACTGTTGTGCCAGTAATGGATATGGTGGAAAAATACCAAGCTCGCAGCTTATACAAAAACTAAAATACACACTGGCCACAGGGCCCAGAAAAAAAAAAAATAGAAAAGAAGAAAGTGACTCATTCTTCTGTTTTGCCTTTACCTCCATGAGTGAGACAGTGGATCGGTTCTTGTGCTTCACTGTGTGAGCACAGATAATGTACACACACACACACACACACACAAAATTCAGCCCGTGTGCAGCACTAAACATAAAAACACAACAAGGAGCATCATGGTAGTCCGGATCTTACCCTGCCTTGGTACCTCATCCTGTCCCGTTGTTGCTGGAGGAAGGCTGAACTGGTGGTTTCCCTCCCCAGGCTGGTGCTCCTCCTCCGTGACTCCTCACCTGTAACTTTTCATCCACTTTTGCCTATAGGCAGCAGAGTTAGGAAACCTATCCTCTTATCCCCTCCGCCCCACTTGAGTCACTTTCTCACTTTCCCTCAGCTTTAGCCTCTTTCTCCACGTCTTTCCTCCTCCTCGCCTGGCCGCCCTGTGAGGACAAAGCATACGCACTCAGGCCACAACACAAACAGCCCCTCTTGTTTATACCTTCAATTCATCTTCCCTTTGACAGGTCAAGTAAATGTCCGCCTCTCCGTGACTCCCTCTCCTTCCCTCTAAACTGTGCTGCAAAAAACAAGGGCAGGAACTCCACGCAAACGTCACACAAGTGGACCCCAAAAAAAAGTGAAGGGAATGGAAAAGAAAAAAGAAAGAAAGAAAAAAAAAGAGAGCTGAGAGGGTTTGGAAAAAATTGCTAACAGCCCCAAACTGCAAACATGTAATCACTGTGCAGCTATATTAAAAGGAGAAGAAAAAAACAAAAAAGAAATCACATGATGAGATCTCAGTACATTCCTTCTCTCCTTCCCTCCCTGTTTAGTTAGCCCCCTCCCTTTTCTCCCACAAGCTGAGACAGATTCACATGGGATGTGTTATTGAAGTGTTTCCAGCAAGACTGCCTGTCTCCTCGTGGCTGTCTTGTGAAATGACTTTGTTTTTTTTTTTTAAAGACAATAATAATCTAACATAAAATGTTCTGTCTGCCTGGGCCATCAGATTCCTCCCTTCTTTTCTTCCCTCATTCTACTGCATTTTTGGGGAGTGCTGTCAAGGCCACTAGTTCTCTGCGAGAGAACAGCACCCTCCTCTGGTTTCCCTTCATTATCCTTTCCCCTCACTCTATCTCCACACCTCACTCCCCTTTGCTTTTCCAGTATCATCAAATGTCCAACACTGAGGAATCTGAATAATGTTACCCAGATGGAGAAAGCCTCTCGCTCTTTTTCTCAATCTCTGGCTGTCTCAATACGCTGCTCTCTCCCTACCGCTCTCGCATATACTGTAGATAACTAGGAGAGAATAGACATTCATTTAAAATTTTAAGAGATCTTGTACTCAAAACCTCATTTTGGTGCCCTGCCTCCTTTACTACATATGGAAAGCAGTCCAGCTAGGTCCGTGTATTCCCTCACTTGAACTTCAAATGTCAGTCAAATATTTTCTCACCATTTTTTGTCACCTCATTGCTTTCCCCCTCAATTGCATGTGCTCTATTCACACCAGCATCACCTAAAATGCGCCACAGGTCAATTTTGTATAGAGGCAAAAATCAAAAGAAACCCATACAATGAGATGACAGTTGATCATTTAGTTGGCACAGAAAAGTTGACTACAGCAGAATGGTGGGGATTGTTGTGTCAACCCTATCAAAGCCAAACAGCGGTCCGAGGAAGTAGAGGATCTGTGGCGTGTATCCTTCATGATGCCCTGTAAACATATGAAAATGAATGCATGCTGAACAATCATGCGTATTGGTGGGACCAACGCTTTTTTAAATGTGAGCACAGTATGCAGTCTCAGCTGGGTGCCATATGTCATAAGGGCCTTGCCTTTTGTCTGGACCTTCACTTGGAACAAAGATGGCAAGGATGACTTCCCCAGCAGCAACCGCGTTCAACAACACAGCTCAAAGGGTCACCTGGACAAAAGGCTCCTCCACCATTGTAAGGTGAAGGTCACTGGAAGTGGCCATGATTTATTCAGAAGACAGCAACTGTCTAAAAAGTAATTACAAAATAAATGAATACATAATACATTTTGAAATAAACTACAAATTTATTGCACCGATAGGTATTGTAGAAACCGAGGTTTCTGTTCAGTGGGACATGTTTGGGTATTTTGTAACTCCTATTTACTCTTTTCATGTGATCAGACAAGTCAACTTGAAATTGTCTGAGGTCAGAATATAGAGAAGAATACACATACGATAGACGGCCGGCAAGATCTTTTGAGTTACCTTTGTAGGGCAGCCAGGACATAGCATGAGTGACCACATGCATGTGGAAAACATGAGGGCTCTCTCCTAGCACATCTGGTTTCTCTACTCTGTACACATTACACATGAGAATGTCTTGTGCAAGTGAATGTCCTGCCAGTGAAATCAAAAAGACTCTAAAGTCAATCAGAAAGAAACTACACTTTTCCACAGTTGAGTGCATCTTCACCACCTGAACTTCTGATGTATCCTCCTGCGTTATTTTCCAGCGGAGTTTTTTCAACATGTGTTCCTATCTTTGTTTAGCAGTTCCTGTAAGAAGGATTTCCTTCCTAGCTGTTTCCTGAAGTCCAGGGTCTTCCTTCATGACCGTTTAATTGAGCTTAGTTATGATGTGAACTATACCTTTCTGAATGTTTGTTCTATCTACCTGCTTCGAATGGTTTCCTTCCTCAATTAGTTTTGCATGCAGAGGACGCAATGTGTTATGTGTGATAACATGGAATCTAACTCCTTGACAAAAACTGCTATTAAAATATGTATGGTAGGGCTGAGCTGAAAGCTTTAAAACAAAATGCTCTCAGGAGTTCACCCACTTACTGCCACTGCAACTGTCACTACATCCACTCCTGTCAAACTCAAACACTGTAAGGTTTAATGCAACCCTCTGCCTGACTTCAATTTCAGATAATTACATTACAATCTCAAAACCTAATTCTGAACATCTGACATATTCTGGAAGAAATCCAAAGAATCCTAGCATAACCTTCCTGCCAATAACTAGCTGCCTGTGTGTGCAGTGTTTGAGTCTGGGGTACAGTAATCACTCTCCTCCCATTGCATTTAAAATTGCTAAGGTTTTCTGACTCACTGTAGCAGTGAATCACAGAGGAATGATGTCTTATTTGGGTGGGGTGGAAAATGGGTTGTTTCTCTGTACTCTGTATTCCTACTCTCTGACAGAATAAATGAGGCAGTGGGTATCAGATATCATCTTGAGCATCTAGCGTTTACATGATCACATGGTCTATATCGCTCTCTTCTTTCTTCCCATTTTTGACCTGTTATGTTGCATTAGTCATGCTTCAGTGAATAGCTATTATGAAGTACTAAACTAAAAAAAGTTGAACATATATTTGAATGTTGTTTGGGTTACCTAACCTAGCTTTCCTAACTGCTTATTATGTCCTTGGTAGAGACGCCATTTCCCACTTATTGTCCATCTGTGCTGAACTCCCTCGGCACCCATCTGCTGTACCTTTCACCCCGTCCTCACCTCCGCTGCCTGCCTCTCATCCGCCAGATCTCCGTTACACCCCAACGGCTACTTTATAAATTGAGCAAGGTGTAAAATGAAACCCCATGGATCAACAAGCTGTGAAAACACATTTGTATACGTTGCAGGAATTTAGAAACAAAAACACAAAAGGAACACATATCTATTGGGAATATGATCATCTTAAATCTTCTCTTTATAATAAACAAAGTCAACATGGGGATGAGGACGAGTTTTCTAGTGAGTAATGTAACATCCCTTGCATGATCACTGGGACAGTAACAAGCATGAGCTTATCACTACGTCTGCTTCTCTTGGTGTGAATTATAGAAAGGCTTATGGCTCAGCCTAGTGGTAGTAATATTAATTACACTGAATTGCTTATGCCTCAGTTTTATTGTGAAAGGGATGGATTAACATTAAATTTGGTTCCAGAAGATGAAACCTAATGAGTTTCATAACTGCTTAACTTTTCATCTAGTGCCACCAACATACAAAAATGTCCATTGTCTAACACTCACACAGTTTCTAACAGAATAATTCTAAAATCCAATGACAGAACTCCCCTCTGCATGCAGGATTTTGCTCGTAATAGTATTCTTTTGTTTTACAAGGTGTCAAATCCACTTTTATTAAAGCAGAGGATCTCAATATTTCTTCCACCACAGTCGAGCACAAAAGTTTCAATTCGTACAAGTGAAACACAGTACAAGCACGACAAGAGGACTGCATGCACATCACACAAATATACAGACATGCGTGCACACAAATCCAATGTGCACGGATATCTGTAATATATCATAAACACATAGATACAGCGCATGCAAATATGCCTACCTGGTCTAACTTAATAATCAGAGTGCATGAACAGCCTCACTGGAGTTGAACAGTGGACACTTTCTCCCACATCCTTCTCCATTAGCAGTCTGGTGGTTACTCGTGCAGCCGAAGGTGAAGCTCTCAGACTACACAATCCATTGCCATGCTGACTCTCTCTGCCCAGCAGCCTAGAGTAAATGCTCCCACTGGGATCCGGTGAATCCAGACGGGTAGAATTACAGCACAGCAGAGGTGCTTTCTAGAAAAATGCAACAAAACAAAAAAAAAAAGCTGGAGATCTTTAAATATTTCAAGAATGAATGTAAGCATTCATTGCAAAGGTGGTAGAATATTTCAGGCAGTTTATAGCCTATAAAACCGCTAGGAGGCGGTAAAGCTAAAGTTAATAGTATGGCCAAAGTAATCAGATATGATGCTGATGGGAGTACACTAATGTTAACTTATACAGGCCAACTTATGTATTATATTAGACTATACATGGATGCCTGCACTACACTTCGCTTTATGTTTTAAAATACCATTTGGGGAACTCTGGGGCCTCTCAGGTACTCAAGTACTGCGAGTGCAATTTTGTATTTCCATTGTATTCTTTACACTTCTACTCCACCACAATTCAGAGCGGATTATTATTCTATTTTTTTTACTGCATTACATTTATTTCGCAGCTACTTTTCCAGATTAAACTGTTACGTTAAAACTGTTACGTTAAAAAAATGCAATGCATTTTTTTTTTATTTTCTTCTTTTTAAAGATTCGACGTTGTGAAACCGCCGTGGCCCCCGACCCCCTCTTACAAAAGCAAAATCCACTCGTGGCTACTTGTCATGTTCACTTCTGGCACTTGTCACGCGGCTGTTCACTTTATTTCAATAATCAATAGCTAAAACAAAGATGGGCGGAAAAGTATGAAAACATATTTGTGCATCAGAACTTTCTTCTTCTCTCCCATTAATCACCTGGCAACCCCTCAGATCTGTCTCGTGACCCCTGGAGGGGCCCGTCAGCTAATATTAAGCGACTTCGGGACATTTTTTCTTTTTTATCAAAGGTCTAAATCATGTTCCTCGGTAACGAGCGTCTGCTCCCGGCCGAGAATGGAACCAAAAGTGGAGGCAATACTTTTCAAACAGGGACTGACAAATGGATTACTTTGGAGTAACGAGCCCCGCATAGGCGGCGAGCAGAGACCGACCTGCTGCAGTTGTGCGAGGGCGCCGCTGGGTGAGTCCGTCTCCACAGCTCCCTTTTCCCAAAGAAAAGAAGACGAGAACCAGGTCCGGGGAGGAGGAGGGCCGCCGCCATTATCGGAAAGCTGGCAGAGACACCACTTTCGCGCACGCAGTCCGCTCGCAGACTGACCGGGACGTGGACACGTTCCTGCCGCGGTGGAAGCGGGTTTCAGGCGGAGCGACACGGCGGCTGCAGCGAAGCCACCGTTGTCTCGTGTGCGCGCGAGCCGGCGCAGCGTTCTGTGGGCACAACAATGGACAGACTCACTGCCGAGGGAGCAACGTGGTGAGCCGACAGGAAGGCGGCCGGGCTCGTTTCTTATATATATTTGCCTTTTTAACACGCCCGCGTTTCCTCATGAGGAGGAGGAGGAGGGGGGGAGAACCTTGCCGGAACCAAATTGGATCGATCTACGATTTTGGACACTTCTTTCTTCCTTCCTTCCTTCCTTCCTTCCTTCCTTCCACCCGTGCGTGTTTAATTGCGGCGAGGACGCCGATGCTAAGCGAGAGAATCCGGCCACGGCGGCCGTGGGTGTTTTAAATCAAACGACCCCCCCCCATCATCATCGCACAAGTTGTAACGCGGTGTTCTCGGTGCCAGCCGTGAATTGAGACGAGCCCGCGGTGCTTCCTGCGGCTGGATGCTTGTGCACATCAGGCGGCGAGGGCTGCGGCAAGCGGCGGCCTGACGGGTGCAGGAGGAGGACGGCGGACATGCGACGGTATGTACCCGACGTGCTCTCGGCCCGCCTTCACGGGCCGCTGCCGACTGCTGCACCCCGGGCAGCTGGGTAAATAAACCCCTTTAAACATTGTGTGTGTCGGTACGGCTGTCCTCGGATTTGGGCTCTGCTGATGTCATTATGTAGCCAGCAGGCCTGGCGTGGTCAGCCTCTCTCTCTCTCTCTCTCTCTCTCTCTCTCTCTCTCGCTCGCTCTCTCTCTGTCTCTCTCTCTCTCTCTCTCTCTC
>JAVQJF010081619.1:10000-17230 GCA_036023855.1 Gadopsis marmoratus | reverse complement strand
ACCCCCTAACCCCCCCCCCCCCCCCCCCCCATTCATGCCAGCCTGACAGACAGCCCCACCACATGTGGAGCTGGATGAAATCTGTGATCACGCTAATTCAAATATTCCTGGATCAGGCCAAGGATATTATTTCTTACCAAAAGGATTGAGTCAAACGGACTCCTTCGACTCAGTTATACACACATGCGGGTTTGATGTTCAGGACATAAATCAAAGACTTATCATTCTATTTGATTCCATCCATCAACCATGGGGATATTATTAGGAGCTATCAAAGAGCCCCAATTGAAACCTTTTTGCTCCATGAGAAACGTGTACCCTCTTCCCCACCATCCGTTCAGTCCTGCTTAGGGGAAATATTTATGAAAAAAATGAATTTCATTAAGAAAAAAAGGGGGTGGAAAGAATATCATCAGCACCAAGCGAGGCTGATTAAACTTTAATCACGAGCCAACAGTCTTCGGGCTCTTCTCGAAAAGTGGCCTCAACAGGTCTTAATCTCCAGTGGCTGGCCAAACAAATGCGTCGATTGAAATGAAACTCGGGTAGAAACAGCGGGAGAATTATTGACTCCGTCCAAGGCCCCCTTCTTCAGGAAATCAAAGCTACAGACTTTATGTGGAATCAATAGGCTTCCACGCATTTTTGTTTGGGGATCACGGCGATTGCAGTGTTAGTCCGTCAGATCATCCGCAGTCAGCGAGCTCATTAAGCTCATCCCAGTGTTAATGTTCTCATCAGGACTCATCAATCTATTATTTATGGCTCAAAAGGAATACAAAGTAGCAAGGCAGTCTGGATTTCCATGCTCCAGATCAATGGAGCCTGCTGCGCCTCTGTCTAGATCCACTCCTGCACCTCCTCTTCGTCTTTTGCCTCCTTGCTTTATTATTTTTCCTCCATTTCCTCGTGTTTCCCGTCCTCGCCCGCACGCCCTCTTCCTCTTCTCTCCACATCCTTCATCTTCACCCTGCACCTCCTTCGCCACCATGTTATGTTCCTCCCCCTCCTGTTCCTCCTTCTCTTCCACTGTTTCCTGCACCTTTTCCCCCATTCCTGCTCTTGTTCGTTCACCTGCATCTGCCCCACAGCTTTATCTACTGCATCTTCCTCTTCCTCTCTTCCTTTTACCACCACCCCGTTTTGTCTTCTTGTCCTCCTGTTTTGTTTTCACCTCTTTTCTTCCCTCCTTTTAAACTTCTCATGAAACTCTTTCACCTCCTTCCTGTTCCTCCTTCCATTGCTCCACCACCTCTTCCTCTGCCTCATCAACACCTCCTCTTCCTCCTCTTTCGCCTCTCAATCACCGTCATTCCCCATCTATTCTGCCTCCCTTTCCTCTCTTCATTCCACAGAATCCTAACCTTCTTCTACCTCCACTCACCAACTTTCGTTTTCCCTTTTCATCTCCTCCACTTTCTCTTCTTCCTTCACTTGTGTCTCCTGCAATATTCAACATATTTCTCCTCCTTCACCAGCTCTACATCCTCCATCTTCTTCTGTTCCTGCATCTGCTCTTCTTCCTTTAACATGTATGAAGAATAGGAGATGCAGGAAAAAGCTATGGGATGAGGTAAACACCTCCTGCAACTCTTCCACCACCACCACCCCCTCTTCGTTTTCCTACTTCTCCCAACCCCATAGCCTCCTTCTCCTCCACCTGCTCATCAACTGCCCTCTCGCTTCTCCGTCCTCCATTTCACACTTACCACCTTTGCTCCCCATCTTTTTCTCCCCCTCCCACACCTTCTTTTCGTCCTCTCACTTGACCTCATCCTCGCCTTCTTCCTACTCACTCTTAACTCCAGCGTCACCACACACGCGCACACACACATCCACCAGCACGAAGACTGAACCAGCCTGCGAATGGAGAACGAACAGAATTTGAATTCATTGTGGGATTTATAGGCTGCAAGGCTTGTACGGTAATTCTGTTAACAAAAGGTATCCTTAGATGGAATTAAATATTTATCCACTCTATGAATAACAATTGGCGAGGGAACGGAGAGGCAGTGTTTACTTTTTGGGGTTTGGTGGGGAGGAGGACTGATTCTGTTCTGCATCCCGCCTCGGTGAGCTGATTACAGAAAGGGTAGGGGAAGAGGAGCGGGGGGCTAGACGACCCGGGGCTGCAGGCGGTCATTATGCACGGTAAGGCCTCTAATCCTCACCTGGAAGTAAGCCGAGCTAACCGGGACTCAGCAGGGGCTCCGCTTGACGTCCGGCCTGACGTTCAGGCTCCTGCTGCTTGTTTGTGAACCAGGAGCTGTGGGGGAGCTGACCTCGCTCTGCTCGCTGTAATGGCATCTGATTGTTCCACATGTTAGAGTCACATGAGGTAAAGTCACATGAAAAGAGGAGGCCTCCATATTATACATGATGTAGTTAGTAAGTTAACTTTTATTTTGTCAGGTCTTCTTACTGAGCCTGCCACCTTTTTGTAATAATAATAATTTATAATAAAGAGAATAAAAACAAACCAGAAACCAAAGAAACAAGCACATACAGATGCTATAAAATGATCCACAACAAGTGCTTAGGACCTTGCTAATGTGAGGAATCAATTAGTTAAGTCCACACTCTCATTTGTTATCTTGTCCACCTCCAAGTTTGACTCACGCGTAGTTGCAGGACTGAACTATGTATCGCCCATGCAAGGAGACGTACTCCTGCGTGACTGTTAGTAATAGCAGTATTCTGCCCGTTCTTCTGGTTTTTGCCAGCCCGTTTTTCTCTTGATGTAGGAAGTTCAGGTTTAATTTTACGAATAAAAAGGGTATATGTTAAAGCATCAAGCAATTGTTACAGATGCCAAGACAAAAGAAAAAAACCTCACAATGTACCCTTTTTGAGATAATCTCTCCGCTGTTGTTATCCAGGCATCTCCCTGGTGTGTTGCACCATTGGCTAATTACCTCCCTGTGTGCGATGTCAGCCCTTTGCCCTCCAATCTGTTCTGACAAACACACAAATATAAACAAACTAAACAGAGCATGATCATAACATACCACTGTACACAAACTGAGAAGCCATCCTGCCTGAGAGGCTAAAGACTAACAGACGAAAGTCAACTTGCAAGTCTCTGGCTTGTGCAGAATAAACCCACAAGACCTGATAGCTCCACGACAGAACAGGTCATTCCACCAGTGAATGACCTCTGTGTGGGTGAGGGAGCAGCACAAGTACACGGAGCCTGTTGAGACGATAAACCTTTTGTCTCACTCTTAGTTCATAAATATGATTAGTCCATGTATTTGTGTTGGTTTACAGATAGTTGACAGCTACCTAGCAAAACTGTTATTGTTGCAACTCAACTGCTTGAGCGCACAAGTTCTTCACAAGTTCTTCTTCTGGTGTTTTTGACAGTTGCCAATCTGTGGAGGACCTTTATTTGCATGACAGCAGACAAATTGCAAATAAGGCTTGTGATCTGGCCAATAGACACAAATATGTGGCTAAGATTAAATGAACGTGCTGGTTATTATCCAGATATGAGACACTTGAAAGTGACAAGTGCAAATGGGGCCAAAGAACAACACTTTGTACCTCTAACCCTCCACTGACGTTCTATTGTAGCAATAGAACGTCCCTTCGTTTCCTCCTTTGCTTCTGAGAGAGGACAGGTCATTGTTCTCACAACCACAAGAGGTTGCTTGTAAGGAAAATGACCATGTTTTATTGGCAGGTGCAGAGTTGAGAATGCTGAACGTGTTGCCCAGGCATAAGTGTTTTCACAAATATTTATTTACCTGAACTGCAGAAGGTACCAGGCCTTTTTCTGAGGCAGGCTTGTATTAGAGGCAGGCCTTTATTTCTAATTCCCTCTGTTTGATGAGTATAATTGGTCATGTTTTAGTGCGACGCCTCGTTTTGCTCTGCTCCCGTTTGTCCTGTTAAAGTTACTCAACACTTCCTGTATAAGATGACAGAAACCCATACCCGTCATATCAAGGCTTTTATTGTGTCCCATTCAGGAAACACCTTGTGTGTGTGTGTGCTGTTGGGAAATAGACTTGCAAAGTTCGGCGTTTTAAACGTAGCCGCTGCCATCTCGTGACGTAAAAACACGCCTGAAAAAACATTGACTGAAATTGGACAACAAACACTTTAGTAATCCAGAACAACAGTGTTGAAAATAGCGTGATTGTGTTGTTGAGTTTATTAAATTTAAACCAATGGACAGACGACAGACGAGCGCTGGACGTGCTGACGTACTACGGTAAGCGTGTTGCTTCATTTCCGGTGTCTGCTGGTTGCTCATTTCACTGCGCTCGCTAATGCCATGTTGATTTTGTTATATTCCTCACTTCAGCGGCTAATTACCCGCTATACACTTGCGTTACACAAGTTCTGCTTAAAACACGCACAGCTCGCCCCTGTTAGCGTCTCCCCGCTAATCCCGCTGGTGTTTACACGCTATTCAGCAGCAGCTTGCGATGGCTGCTCCCTCTCCTGCTCGCTAAATGTTTTGCTATTCCCCCGCCCCCTTTGGCGATAATGGTACGTGTAACAAATGTAGTGTGTTCGCCGTGTTGGAGACGTCGCTCAGTGGAAAGTTAGCACCCGCCGGTGCGAGCCGACCTAAGTTAGCTTCTGCTAGCCGTCCAGGGAGACTATTGCACCAACGCGAACCAAGTGCTGGTGCTAGTGGTGCTGTGGACGGCGATTCGATTTGCTCGAATACCGGCTTCGTGCCGGACGCTCCCCCGAGTTTATTTTGCACCTCTGCCGAGGGCCACGGTGCAAGGGGAGGGTTGGTCTCTTCCACGCACCACTGCTGTTTTGATTTCAGGTCCGTTCAGCTCTGGTTTTTTTAAAAATGGCGGTCACAATGTTTTTGTTCGTCTTGGTTGGTCACAAGTAACCCCGCCCCCAGCCCCTGACGTCGGCGGTTCTTGGTTCTAGCCCGGCAAAAGACTTGGTGCCACTCTGGGACCAGTTTTCCCAGCCTGGAGCCGGTTCTTTTAGCTGCCGAAACGCAAAGGACGGGCTCCGAACTAGCACTCAAAGTGCCTTGGTGGAAACAGGGGTATGGGTGACTGCAGCGTAGCCCTGAGCCAAAGGCCACACGGTTCACCACCGACCAGTTCACGTTTCTAACAGGTTCTCTGCGACACACCGGCTGAGAAACAAACTCTGACTATTACAGCTCTATGTGAGAAATGTGAATGTTAGCGACCATAGTCAGACGTATCCCTGGGGCCAGACTCTGGCTGCAAGAGGTTTTTCCTTGCCCCTGCCGCTTAGTGCTGCTCGCGGTGGGAATCGCTGGGTCTCTGTAATAAATAGTCGGTATAGACCTGCTCTATATTGAAAAAGTGCTTATCAGATTGCTATGTTACGATATGTAACTATATAAATATAATTGACTTGTTGTATTTGCAACACACGTCATAAATGAATCTGTAGTTAAGTCAGTGGTGGGTGCAATGTTGAATGTGTGTGTGTGGTGCTGTTACGGCAAAACAGGAATGAGGAAAACCAAACCAACAGGCTAGATAGATGGTGGTGGTGAGAGGGAGAGACACAGCGTGAGGAAGCAGCCTGCGTCGCCAAGCCTGCATCTCCCTGCGTCACCCAGCCTGCCCAGGTGCAAGGCATCAGGTTAGATGGCTCCAGGCAACTTGAGCTGCATTGCTATAGTGACACACCTCACTCTCCAGACCATCTGCCAAACACACCCTCCCAATTTGGCGGGCTATTTAAAAATCCCCTGCATCAGTATTGCCACTTGCTCTTTCAGCCCCACCTCCACCCCAGCATCCACCTGCAGGCTCAAGCTTGGTGGGTTAAAAATAATTCTAGTGTTCTACTTTTCATTTTGACATCTTTAAAACACTAGAAACATAAAAAACTTATCTCACACTGCATTTGATTTGTCCACCTGCAACATGGTGATTTCCGATGTGACGTCACATGCTTCCACTCCTCCAGATATAGATCTTTTCTTTAATTACCAAAGGCCGGTGCAGCTCCCTGCTATACTGAGTGGAGCTGGCAGCGGCTGGAAACATTGGTTAAGCAAATTGGTATTTAACTGGAAACTTGCTGGTCTCCGAGCCCTGCATTATTCATCACCTAGACAAGAAAGTAGCGCTTCATACATCCCTTCAGCAGCAGCAGCCTCCAGAGCAGAGAGGGGGAAAAGGAGAGAGTGAAGGCGGACAGATATATAGGGCAGAGAAATAAAGCAACTCCAAACACAAGCCCCAACCAGCCGTACACACACCCTCATATCCACGCATCCATCCAGCCTCCACACACACCAATTATTGGTTTCTCTGTCAGTTTGTTTCTCTGTTTGCTGCATTTGAAAGGGACTTCTGGGAAGATGAGTTTGCTTTTTTAATCAAAGTGGCCTAGCAGCCCACTTCTGAGTTTTTCATCCAGCCTACTTCGCATTTTTTTTTTTCCCAAGTATATTGGTGTGTGCCGTGTTTATGCTAAAAATGCAGAAGTCCAGTGATGCTCTGGAGTTGTGAAGATGGATTAAAACAACCACCAATAAGAGCAAAAACAACTTTAAATGTATGTTTTCCGCACACGTATTACATGATTTTATTTACCAGGATGCTTGCATTTGAAATGATTTTCTTTTTGCATTATGCTACATAATAAACAGCGCACTCCTCACGTTCTTACATAATTTGTTGACTGTTCATGTTGATTATGTACATAATGTTATACATACAGTACCTGCAGTGTGTTACCTCCATCTGTCAATCATGATGAGAAGGGCATGGAGGCCTTAATTGAATATCTGCACACATTTGTGAATGCCAATAAGGTATCAAAATAATTAGATTTTTTTACTTTCCTTATTAATTCCAATAGATTTTTTTTATAATTCCCTATAGGCTGTCCCTTTGTCTGGTAACACGTTTTCCCCTAGAGGATTGTGAAATTCAAAATCCAATCTAATTAGATTACATTAGATTAGATTAGACAATAAACTAGGTAATTGAGGTTTATGGTGATTTACTGTAATATGGTGCATCGAAATGGGCTCAAATCCATTTTACAGCATCTGTGCTTTTCATCCAGCTGAAACCAGAACTCTCCTCTCCGCCGTCAATATATTTAATTTCATTAAAATTGTACTGTAACTAAACGCTGAAGTTTAGCCGGTGTCCGTCCGAGAAACGGGGCTTCATGTTGTAGCCGCCCTACGTGCATCCTGTCAGTTTTAAAATGCATTATTGATGAGTCATGATTAGAGAAGCCCATACC
>JAVQJF010081619.1:0-7500 GCA_036023855.1 Gadopsis marmoratus | reverse complement strand
CGAACACCCCTTCAGAAGGTCGAAATGCAGGATTTATCTACAAACATCACATCGACAGAATTGAACACTTCCGCTGTGTGTCAGCAGCGTGAATGTGTGTGTGTGTGTGTGTGTGGCTGCCAGCGTGAATTTGGTTTTCATCCCCTTAGCGGAACACCAAGGGGGGGATCGATACCCCTCAAGATACAATAAATAATAGCTGGACAAAAAATAAAACCCTACCCAAATTAGACCTCCGCTACCTCTCTCTCACACACACACACATCTCCTTTTTCTTAATCCCCTACACACACACACACACACACACACACACACACACCCTCCCCTCAGTCTGGTCCCGTTCCAGCCACGCTGTCAGTATGCAGCCGACTGCCCCATGCACCACTGCAACAGAGCTCTGTGTGTGTGTGTGTGTGGGTGGGTGGTGGGGGTTATGTTTGCATTAGTGTTTGCGTGTGTGTGTGTGTTTGAGAGAGAGAGAGAGAGAGAGAGAGAAAGCCATAGTAATGTAACAGAGGGCTGATTCTCCAAGGCCCCAGCGCTGCACTCAAGACTTGGAGCTTCATTAAAATTTCATCGCCGCAGCGCTCGGCCAAGGTCTATTTATGAAAATGCGCTTCCTCGCTTCATGGAAAACACAAGCCGGAGAGGAGTGGATGGAGTAATCTGAAAGAGAGCGAAATTAACAGCATCTACCGCTTATTCGTATAGATTCTGGTCCCTTCTGGGCAGCTTGTGTGCTATCACAAGGCAGTTCTATAAGGTCTGCCATGTGCTGAGGGACCAACACACTGTAGAGACCTGCTTCTTGAGTTGATGTTTATATCTTCAAAACATTTCAGTGTTGCATTGAGGCCCATTTTTTTTAAAGCTCTCTATTTCTATATCGGTACGTGGAAAGATTCTGCAGCAGAGAAGAGACGAAGCAGATTCAATGTATTTGTCCAAA
Source organism: Gadopsis marmoratus (assembly GCA_036023855.1). Classification (NCBI taxonomy): domain Eukaryota; kingdom Metazoa; phylum Chordata; class Actinopteri; order Centrarchiformes; family Percichthyidae; genus Gadopsis; species Gadopsis marmoratus. The sequence goes on along the minus strand of JAVQJF010081619.1, from coordinate 6,551 downwards.
TGACGTTCTGCTGCCTGGTACAGACACCGGGAGGGGGAGGGGGGGATCTGTGAAATTCAAATGTAAAAGCATAAGAAACTGGATTCACCTTCCAGGAAGTACAACATCCTTATCCTCTACCTAAAGGATGTGGAGGAGGTTGTATGGCCATACAAAGCACACAGTGCTTTGATTTGCCTAAACATAATAAAAAGAGTTTCTAGGAGAAGATATTGTAAAAAAACAAATGGAAAACAGTTTGTGGATACATAATTTAAAGTTTCCTGGCAACATTACATGTCCTACAGAGCCGATTTGGCAAAGAAGTTCTTGAGCTTTATCAGGATTTAGTTTTTTTTTTGTTGGGGGTTGGAGTCCAAAAAAAGGATGAACCTGCATAGAAATGTAAAGATATTTAGAAATATTACCATTTGCTGCCACTTGGGGCCTTTTCAAAAAAGTGCAAAGTAGTCAAGCTTTAAGATATCACCATTTGTTACGGCAATAAACTGGATGAGGTAAGTGAGCAGACATTTGAAATAAATTCTTCCCACCCAAGGGCATGTAAAATGACAGAACTGGATTTGATGAATGTGAGAAAGGGCCCTTTGCTTGCGATTGATAGTATTTCCTCTCCTGTGCCGGTGGCAGCGACACCTGACTGTGGTTCTACATTTAAAGCAACTGACAGCATGTGAGTTGCATAAATGAGGGGCTTACATCTGTCTTCTTGTATGTAGTGTAAGAACTGGAGCACGAGAGACTTGAATGGACACAGGTGAAGAGCAGAAAATCTATTCAGAGTATTGGCATTGGCTTTTATGGAGGTTGGTTGCGATAATTAAGCCAAATTAGATTTTATGGTGTCATCAGATACACGTCGTATTGCAAATTCTCTTTTTTGTATTTCCATATGTCTTCTTTTAATGCCATCGTCACAGGGCCTGGATTCAGGCCTCTCTTAACTGTTACAGACATTTTCTATTTTGTTAAGCTTTTACAGAAGGTTGGGGTTTACTGAGGTCAGGAAGGTTATGTAACTGCTAAAGTCAGAGTCCAAACAAATATGGCTACATGGAGTAAATCAGCACAGCTATGGAGATGGTTGTAAATTGCCTGGGTTTGGATTACCACCTGCCCCCTGTTGCACTTCAGGAATGGGTCAGTGCTTTATATTGTCATTTTTGCCATGCTCATCTAAAAAACAAGATGTGAGGCGAGACTTGAGAGCTGCATGGCTTGGCTCCAAATCTTAGGCATAGACGTGGTACATCAGACCATAGTCATATGGATCTTTTTGGATGGCAAAGACTTGTAAACAATCTGTTCTCTTGACTTGTTGGATCCATCGGTCACACAAGCTGTGTTTCCATTCAATTGTCAGGTGAATTTGAAGCAAAGTTTTAGGTGCGCTTCCATCAGCTGTTTTGGAGCGAATAAACACTTAAAGGTTGGTGGTATCGGCTACGCTCGTCTTGACCATCCAACTCATCTATGGGAGAAACGTGGAGAGAGGTCCTCAGGAATCTGCGTCTATTGGCTGACTTTTAAATGTTCTTTCGCGTCAGCCAGTGTCGGCCATGTTTCATGCTGCCCGGAGACGAAGACAAATTAATCTGGAACGTCTGAGCAGAAACATCTGTCATGCTGTTAAATGTTCGCTACGTCAGAACGTACTCAGCAAAGGCATTTTTGTATCTCATTTATTTTCGGCAAAGGTAAAAACCACCTCAACCGAACCATTGTTTTATCAATTTTTGCCATTTTAATACAGCTTTTCTAATGCGATACTTCAAAATACAAAAAAAAGTAAGTTTATGGAAACATGGCTGCTGACTGGGGCAATGTACACCTCCCTACTTAACAGAAAAGGGCTTAAATGAAGCCAGTGGCAGACTGGATAATGGCTTATCATTGGAGACACTCGACTTGTGTGTGCTGGTTGGAGCTGCAGCATGACTCTCGTTTGGATCCGACACAGGAAAACACAGCGGAGGAAAATGAGGCCTCCCGTTTCTTAATTATTTAAATCAAACAATTAACTACGGCTGTCCTGGGAAAAGCTCTTTTATCTGCTCATCCACAACAACAGCAGCCACTGCGCTGGGTGGAGTCTGGAGGAGGACAGATCACATGGAAAACGCCAACCAATCGAGGAAAACACAGTCATTTCCTTTGTGGTTTTTAATTATTAAACCAACAATTTTAGACGGTACAGGTGCTGCGCAGCGTGCAGGTGGAGGCCAGGCTCCTAATAAAGCACTAGAGGCTTGTTGTAAATCACAGCATCCCGTCGATTTAGTGCATTTTCTGTGGAAAACGTACAGCAATGCAAAGGTGTGTTAAATGAACTTGAATGCATAAATATTTGGGGAATCTTTTAACTTGATCTAACAGGAAATAACCCCCCCCCTTGAATATAAAGCCACCATCACTTGACAATGAGCAGCTTTATCACTCTGTGTATTTTACAAGCATTCAGAGTTAGTTTGTGATGTCATAAAGGCCTACCAAAGGTAAGGCTGCAAGCGCTGTTATATAAGAATATTTTAGTGTTACCATTGAGGATAAAATAAAATGAAAGTAAGTCACTTTAAGCAATAAATAACATCTACCTCCATATATTGTATTTAGGAATATTAAAGCTTGTCCTTATTTTTTTTGTTCTGTATTTAATTAGCACTTTGTCTCAGGGAAGCTTGTTACACTGTTCACATCGATTACACGGTCAATTATATATAATTTATAGGCTTCAACTGGAGAGCCGCTCGATGATTAAACTTTGATGAAGCCATGTACTACATTCTTTGTTATAGACCAACATGACAGCCTGCAAAAAAAAAAAAATATCTGTAAATATTGATAAATGCACAATACAGAAGTTGATTTTTTTTTTTTTTTTCCTCCTCCCCTGAACTCAAAATATGAGACTGACACATCAATAAGCTGGTGCAACACATTAGACATTCGGCCAGATTCAAAGAACTTGATATTTTAAATTCAAATTTCATATTTTTCAGAGTATCGTGCAGAGCACAGCTTATTTAGAACAAACATTTCTTACTGGCAATTTCTGATGTTTTTATTCTTATTCATTTTTATTAATTTAATTGTAGCCAGTTCCAGTTCATTTGTTCATTAGTTGAGTTTATTCTTTATTTGCTATCATATTAAGTCCTCTCTCTTTTCATCCGATGGCCTGTGAAAGACTCCTGGTCCTTTAGTGTTATCATTTCATGATTTGTATTTTTATTTATTGGAAGAGTCCCATCTGAGAAGGTTTTTAGACCTATAAGTAGGCCTACTGTATACTCTCATACGCACATGCAGATTTGGATTCTTGAAGGTGCCAACATTCTGTGTATTAAATGTATATGTAAATATTCAATGTTTCTTTGCAGAATTATTATCCAAACCACTGGAAACACCCTAAAAAGCTTCACTCAAATCCATAATGGTTATCATGCAATTGCTTCATTACAGTTCTTAGAAGCTGGAAAGCAAGTCTTCTGTGACAAAAATCAAGTGATAAGCTGTCTGTCCTCATTTCGCTGGGGGGCCTGCTGGACCCTCCGTCAGCCCTGCGTTGGGACTGGTTGCTTTAAAGGCCTGTATTGGGTTTCTCTGGTGGGGATCGGGGCCTGAGCTGCTGTTGTACGACAGAGAAAATCAGCTTCTTAACAAACACACCGAGAAATCAATAGTATCATAACAGCCGATATTTATTATTCATTAATAACGGGTTTATGGGCCGAAACCACCTGCTGAGCCGAGGAGAGAGAAAGAGAAATGCTAATATAAATAATGTAGATGCGTATGGACATGGACAGATAGAGAACTTCGTGGCAGTCTGGTTTAACCTCAAGACTAAACTTACAAGTTGATTTTTTTTTTTTAATTGAAACCATCACAATTACGGTCAGCTCATGGCTCTAACTTCTGTCTACTCCCAGATGCTGCCATATTGTGATTTGTGTTTTCAATCCTCTCTGCCAGAGAACATTGTGCAAAGGGAGGCTGTGCAGATCCCACAATTAAGATTCACGTGCATATGCTTTTATTTTGCAGGTAAGACTTGTATGTTTGTGTACACACAAACCATACACAAATTCCTGTATTATACATTATTATTATACATATTACACGTAATATGTCCACTTTACTTTGACTCCAACTCTTTCTGCTCTTGTATGAAATAGATTTTTTTTACTCAATTTGTCATATTAAAGCCTCTTTGAGCACCTTGAAAAGTGTTCTATGGATAAAATACATTCTATTATTAACAGATGTGTTTAAATCTGTTGAAGTTGTGTGCTTTCAGAATAAAAGCCTCATGAGCCGAGGAGTTGATGTATTTCATGTCGTTGTTAGGTTTCATGAGCACAAGTTGACTGCACATATCTATTCAAGAAGCGTATTTCCCTTCCCACAATACACTGCTTTGAAATGTATAATGAGGTTATTTGTTGCTGTGCTCTTGATCTCCTAATTGCAGGAGAGCTGAGCTTTGGGTTTGTAAGCGTGTTGTCTGACAGAACTGTCACCGCAGGCTAGCTCATCAGCGAATTAATGGGTGGAATTGGCACTTTTTAACATCAGGTGAGGACAATCACGTTTGGCATCCCAATGCAAAGTCACAGTTTTATCTTGAATAAGCTGATTTATTAGATGCCAAAAACATCGAAATAGTCAATTTTCTCAGTGGTTGACAAAAGAGGCATGAGTCTTGTCTTCTGAATTCTTTTTGTTGTTTTTTTTTTTTTTTTAGGAATTTGAGGGTTTTAGCAACCAGGTGAAAGTTTGCATTCTCAAACATACACATGTTGGTGTTTTATAAGTTGATTGCAGCAGTTTTAGACTCGATGTGTTTAAATTTGACTACTTTCAGGCCCAAAGATAATAATCAAAAGATAAAGACGTCAACAAATTCCCCCCCAGAAGCACCGTGAAGGCTTTGAAACACAAGTTAGACCTTTGTGTTCATGTGGAAATTGTAACTGAACAGAGACTTTCTTTTTGGTTTATGGTCAAATTATTGGGGGGACCCATGACCTCAGTAATTCTAAAATCTTGGCTAATGCCCTGCATTCTGTTCTTTGGGGGGAAGAAAACAAGATGAGTCTAAATATACTGTATATATTTGGTGAAATGAGGACAATATCTTTCTTTTTGTTATTCTTAAACTCTTTTACTCTACGTTTCAAACCTGTTTCAGTTACCCAAACTAAACCATTAGGGACAGAGGAGCTGGTCCCGTTCATGTGTAAGTCCACATTGGTCGTACAGATATCTTAGTTTGCTTAAGGCTCCAGCAACACTATCTTTTATTTTCTTTTGGTTTATAATGGAGTCAGAGTATATTTGCTTTTCAAGTTTTCTAACTTTGACTCCGCCATCTGGGGTTTTAGGGTGTTTTCTGCCTCAGAGACACTAAAAAGCATCAGATGCACAAAGGCCTGCCTGCATGTTGCTTGGCGTGGTCTTCATACCCAGCAAAGATGATCAATATTAGAGTCACTCAAGTATCAAATCCTATTCATCACCGGTGGGAAGCAGCTTTCAGGCGGACCTCCGTCACCTCCAGGCTTCTCCTGTTTCAGAGCAGCAGCTGCCCTCCTCTCTGCACAAACACGCAGTAGACTGTATCCAAGAGACAGAGACACAGGCAGGCTGTTTGCCGCTCAGAGCTCATATTGCACCGGCCCATTAAATCTATCTTAAAGAACACTATTAACACCTCCATCAGCAAACACAGGCCTATCAGATATTCATTCATAACCTACATGCACACAATTTGTAAAAAAAAAACGTTTTATAGGAGCAAGAGCTGTTCTCTTGTAATGCACTGTTAGATTCTACTGGGAACAATATGATTGTTCACATTTCTACGCGCCCACCCAAAACAAACGTTTTATTTTCCAAAGAAAGGCTGTCAGGGGACGAAGTAAAACGTGCACGGTTTATTTCAGCTTCTGTCGCTTACACAGACACATTTAAAGCACACTGTCACAAATGAAATGTGTATTATTTTTTTCTTCTTCTCTCCAAAATAAATTAAGTTCAAATAAATAAGGGCAATATAAAGGAAATAAAGCATGGGGTGGGGGGAAAAAATACATGTATAAATAAGGCTATTGTTCCCCTTCGTCAGAATATCTACAAAGTGCGCTCCAGAAAGGTGTCAGCCATAATAATAATAATAATAATAAAATGCAATGAGGACACAAAGGGGGACATCAACAAATTATGGATTAAATAATAATAATAATGATAATTTGATTGTCAAAGCATCATTGCAGTGAACTTGAACATACAACGGGTTTACCATCAGTGAGACTTCTAGGCCTAATTCACCTTTTAAACCGGTGGAAGAGGAACACAAAGACAAAAAAATCAAATAAAAATGATCCTATTCGTCTTTTTTTTTTTCTTTCTTTCTTTCTCTTTAGTGTGTGTGTGTGTGTGTGTGTGTGTGTGTGTGTGTTTTAAATCACCATGAACGTGCCAACACTTGCGTAATAAGGTTGCCACACAGCTATACTGTGTGTGTGTGTGTGTGTGTGTGTGTGTGT
>JAVQJF010081609.1:0-21687 GCA_036023855.1 Gadopsis marmoratus | reverse complement strand
CATTCTAGAGTAGCTATGCAGGCTACGTGCACAAAGATCTCCCTGTATATCTGTGAGTGTGTGTGTGTGTGTGTGTGTGTGTGTTTGTGTGTTTGTATGTTTGTGTGTGTCCCTGGGCTCTAAACACACTTTCCTGTAAGGACACGCACACACACTCTGCTCCTTACAGAATCCTTTTATCAATAACACTAATTAAGTGTTTACTTTTGTATTTAGTATTTATTTCATTCTGCAATGTGCTGAGAGTCAACCCGCATGTTTTGGTGAACGGGGGGAATTGCAGAAATCAAACCGAAAATGTGATTAGTATGGAGATTAACTCTAAACCCAATTTAACAGGAATGTGTAGCTTTGCACAGGTTTCACCAGCTAGTTGAACAGCACAGGACGTCATTACACATTTAGAAAACACATTGACCACATACTATAGATGTGAAATGCTGTTATTTCACATAAAAACATCCTATAATCAGAGCAGTCGACCAGCTGCCAGCTACTGCATGTGAGCAATTTGATTCTATTCTGTTATTCCAGACACAGACATTGGCCCACAAAAGTCAATTATTCCTGGTTGTGAGACACAGCAGGAAAAGGCGAGGTTTCCTGGAGAACACAAATCCCCTAAACCGTCACCCTTCCATAACTTTGGATAAAGTGGCCTACATGGTTGGTCAGTAAATTCAAAAGGCTGACAAAGTAGCAAAGACATTTTTTGTCATCCTTGTCGTCCTCCTCCTCAGCAGCACCCTGCAGTGAGGAGCTCCTTCTCATCATTCCCTCTGGCCACACAAACACACACATACAAACAGTGAGGCCTGGTTAGGCGCAGCCAAGAGACCAAAGAAAGCCAGACAAAAACAAGAGGCTCTGTAAGCCAAACAGAGATGAGAAACAGCGTGGCTGCGGTTAAAAGCGTAAAATCAGCAGCTGGGAAATTCTACCCTTCATTCCTGAGCTCTGCTAGTAAATCATCCAGCTAATTCCAAAGTCATGAGTTCCTGCGTACAGTCGCAGCATCCTGTAATTTAAAATACAAATGCAGACCTTTGTCATTTTGACTACAAAGAGGCTGCCAGGAAAATATTTGTATGCTATATTACCATAGAAACAAGCAGTGCAGCTCTCACCCACTTCAGATTAAAGAGGAAAAGGCACAAGCAGAGACGTCTGTCAAGACATGATGACAGCAGCTGATAACCCCAACGAACCAAGTGTCACATGAGGGTCAGGTTTGTGTATGGAGTCCTTTCCTCTCACTTCCTTCTGTTAGCTATATTTATTCTTTGTTTAGTGTTTTTGGTCACGAGAAATGTAAATATACAGTATGTATGTATAGGATAGGCAAATATAGTACACACAGTATCTATTTATCAATCTATGTGGAATTTGATATGAGATCATTTATTTAACATCATAAAAAGGCTACAATCAGCCCTGACTGCCTAGGCTCAGTGAGATGTGAGCAACAGTAAGAGGGCATGTCACTGCATCATAGCATGAAGTGATGCTCAGGGTGCAAAACAATGAAGGAACCAGTCACCATTTCACAGAAGCAGATTCTGGATTGTAGCAAAACTACTGCATAAAGAAACCATCACCACTACAGGAATACCTAGCGGCCACCTGAGCCAGCTGCTAGGCCTTTGTCAGAGACCTTGAACCATCCATCCATTTTCCTCCGCTCATTCGGGGCCGGGTCGAGGAGGCAACAGACTAAGCAGGGTTATCCACACATCCTTCTCCCCAGCAACACTTTCCAGCTCCTCCCGGGGGAGGACCAAATACATGAAAAGAGAGCGTACAGTAATATTTGATTTTAGCCCCCCGGTTGACTTTTGGGAGGATGGGAGTATAAAAGGATGGGGTGGAGTTACCAAGAAACAGTCAGCATGATCGAGGCTGCACTGCAAAGCATTACTGATGTCAAGATAATACTGTATATTGGATACTGAGGGACCCTTTATCAATATTCAAAATTGGGGATATTGTAAAATGAATCTTACATGTTGTCATGTACCAACATGTGCATGTCATGAAACAGGGTGGCCACATTTGTGCCCACAGTTGTATTCTATTCTATTCTAGTCTGATATGTACAAATCTATATATCCAACTAGTGAATGCATACGTGTGTCCATGTATGCAGAACATTTCTAACACCAATCTGCTGTGTTGGTAATGATGATGAAGTCAATTTTCTGGCAGGACATGATTCAACAATATTTCTGTTACTGTTTGATGGTTTGATGTTAACACGCACAGACTGCGGAAAAAAACCACTTGGGAACTGCATTACTGACTCGTCTTAATAAGACTCTTTGGGCACAACAATGGATGCAGGTTCTGACATCATATCTTACAGGGCTGAACCCTGACGAGGTTGTTTAATATTTTATGTTTGTTAAAATGGAGAGGCATGGTGCTGCGTGTTTATGACAAAATAAGGGTTTCTGACAGTAATGAGATCTGTGGATGTTAACAGTGCTGGGAATTCAAAGGTTGAAATCATTTTAAGATAATTAAAAGAGAGCTGTGCTTCAAGCAGGCTTTCCACAGTTGCATAGCAACACCTAGAAATATGTGTACAGTACGTGCTTCCCCAGAAGCTGTTCCCAAATGTTTCAAGTGTCAATATGTGCTTGGATGTGACAAGCAGCCGTTAGGTGAGATAAGAAGATTCTGCAGGCCACCCTTACAGTTTCTAAACAAAAACAAAATAAAAAATTGCCCAGATGTGCCTCCATATGAGAAAATAACTTCCATTCCACCAGGCCAGTGTGGGAATGAAAAGTACAAGGAAACATCCTCTTACCTTTGTGGTTGAAGAGACCCTCCATCTCCATGGAAGACCTGGAGTGAGCAATACAGAGCATGGAGCAGGGTACGATGCCTTCCTGGGCTGGAGAGCGGTCTGTGGTCCGCACCAGACACCAGTCCGGCTTGTCGTGGAGTCGCTCTAGAACCTCCACAGTCTGGCCTCGGCGCACTGTCAGCTCCCCACTGTTACCACCATTACTGGCCACAAAGTCATGGATCACCACTGTCAACTCACAGCCACCGGAAAGCTGAAATGGAAGGAGGGCAGAAGTGAAGTTTGTGAAAACCTATTGATGTTTATCTGATATTTGTTCATTTTATTTCTACTGTTCACACCTTTTGCAAAAAGCATGAATACAGTCTCCACTGGCCATAAATTATGTCCAACAAGTCATAAAACAAAATAATGTGAAAGTACATTGACCAAATTAGAGAAAATGGAATGAATGGGTTCTCAGAACAAAAAGCACATATTCCCACTTTACATCCTTCACTAACAGCACAGGTTCCAGCAGCACTGTAAAGCAAACGTGTACATGCACTGATGGTTGGTGACTCATTCTAGCACAACTGAACAGAACGTCACTCTGACGATCTGACTCTGATCATCTGAGTGTCTATGAAAAGACAAGCAGTATTAGATAGAGGCGGAACAAGGTGGAATTAGTCATTTTGCTCACAGCTTGTTGTCAAAGGTATCTCCGTTCAACACGTGACTGAAAATGCAGCTGCTATAAATGCGTCGATGCGTCGATGCATGCTCTGTGCTCGCAGACGACGGATGTACAGTAACAGTACACCAGAGGGTGCACGAATTCTGTTATTGTACAAATATTTCTGATTATCTGGGATGCAGTTAAGATTAATTACCTTTACTGAACACAATAAATGTAAATGAATACCGCAAATGTCCAATAATGTGTAGCTTATCCAAATCCAATTTCATGTTTTCAAGTTCTTAATTCTTCATTAATCATCAGCAGTTTGCAGCTTGTGAGATTTTTTTTTATTATATGAAAGGTACAGAAAGTAACATATGTTGATATTAAATATGACTTGATGGCAGATGAACTAAGTCTTACACACAAGTTATACCATTAGTTAAACAGTTACTGTGGCTACAGTTCTGCCGTAGCAGACTAAAATCATTCACACATCTCATGCATTCAAAGGTTTACTGCTGCTTAAACCCGAGCTTTCTCATAGTGTTGCACATTCCTTGTGTCCTTTACAACAGAAATAGATTGCATGAATCATTTCAAATACGTTCCCTACATAAATGTCACAATTTGCAACCTACCCTTTGGTAGTGTGGTAAAGCCAGAGAGCTGAGGAGCTGAGAAACGGGATGTGTGCTCCTGTTCTCCAGCCTCTCCATTGTTCTCCACTCCCTCATTCCGAGAGAAGGTCCCAAAGAGCAAGAAAACCCTACAGAAGTCTGATTTCTACAGCAATACACTAAAATTGTCCTGAATCACAATAAGAAGATGCTCTCTGGATAAGCATATTTTGTCTGGAAAATAGTTCATATGGCATATTCCCGCTGGGAAAAACATCTCCAGATAATTACAATCCTGATCCATGAGAACGTCCAAAGGCCAGCACAGAAGTTGCTGCTGTCAACAGCGCTCCTCTGTGGGTGCTTGCAATCAGACTATTGAAGGTTAAATGATTCCCCGTTGTGTCTCTCTTCCCCCGAGCAGAGCAGCTAATCCACCCTTGTCTTTAAACAAGCGTTGCCACAGTTGAGCTCCCTACTGTCCATTTATCAACAAAAAAAACGCAACAGAGAATTAGAGGGAAAAAAAACCCCACAGTGATCGCCCCGAATATTTCTACGTTTGAAGCAAAGTGTGAGATCGATAGCTGTGAGGACTTAAAACTGTGCTCTCCTGTCTGGCATACAGACGAGCATCCTCTGTGAAGAGAGCGTGGGAGGCTGAAGCTGCTGACACACAAGTCAGTCACTAAAGCAGAGACACACACAGGAACACGGGCACAAACACACACACAAACACACCACTGTCACTGCCTCTTGAATCAGAGATCTCACACAGAGTCCTCACAGAGAGAGATAGAGAGAAGCATTCAATGAAGTCAGACTCGGATGCACGATTTATACTTGCACGTGTATTTTGTATGTTTATGCGTGTGTGCGTGTCCTTACCTAAGGGAACAAGAACTCATTATTTTTAGCGACTGTGATAGTTTTGACACAAGTGGACACACAGACGCTCACCTCCTCACCTTTACAGTTTGGTTTTATGTCACGTGAAACAACCACAGAGCTGAGCTTTGTGCCGACAGTTAGCCAAACAACCACAGTGAACACGCTAAGCAGATTTTCTTATTTTCCTAATTACTAGTGTTGAGGCCAAGCTGGGGGAAGTCCAATTCAAGTGTGAAAATCATGACCTCATCCACAGCTATATTTTATAATTAGTATGATATAAAAGTATGGGAAGAATTTTTATCCATGTGTGCTCTTGTGTGTGTGTGTGTGTGTGTGTGTGTGTGTGTGTTAGCTTTACAGCTGCTCATACTGAGCGTAGGAGGACAGGCCTTCTGTGGTGCTATTACCAGATATAACCACGGCCGACTGTCCCTGTTTCCAGTGAGATACGATTCTCTCTCTCTCACACAAACACACACACACACAGTTGCGTGCACACACTCACACACTGTTTTAAAGCTTTGTCAGATGGACCGTTTCTTCCTCCTAACACAATCAGACACTTTCACAGGAAACAACTTTGCCTGCATCTAACCAGTTTGCAGCTTGTGACGATGGATCTGGCACATGGATCTGGACCAATGACAGAGTAGCTACAAAAGACACCTGAATGAACTGAATAGTGTGACATGTGAAGGTAAATGAAAAAATGTAATCAAACAGAAAAACTGTCTATTTTGTGGATCACTAATGTGCTGCCGAGTACATTTTGGGGAGAGATAATGCCTGGATATTGTGTGTGTGTTCCTACCTTATCACTGTCCAGTGTGTTCTGGGATGTGCGTGAGGCGATGGAGATGGTATCTGGTTGGCTGCTGGCATCTCCCTGGCTGTCCAGCTCCTCTCCATCTCTGCAGGCCGACATTAATGTTACAGTCATTCTATCATTACTATTATTAATAATCATTATGTTTTTGTGGATCGATTATTGGAAATACTGATGATTAGGTTGATATACTTTAACAGCCTGGATTCTGAGCTGCTCTTTTGCCCTGTAGTATCACTACAGTTGTTTTTTTAAAAACTTACTACTGTATTTTTTTTTTCAAATATTTGTCACATATACAAACCTAATTTACTGTATTGTCATTTTCATGATGGCTAACATAATTAACATTAACAAAGACCTAAGATCAGAGTAACTGCTCTTAGCTTACCGTCTGCCTTTATGTTTAGTTGTGGTGGCTTTAGGGATGTGGATGGGCTCCTTCAGAGCTCCTCGAAGGTGGACAGTTCGCTCCTGGATGACCTCCCGAATGTGTTTGATCCAGTCCTGCTTGTTCTCAATACTTGAAGCCTGGGACACAACACATGATTGGGTCAGGTAAAGGTTAGATTTACAGGTTCTAGTATGTACAGTACATCCGTTATGTCCGCAGTGTAGCCAGGTGTTTTCTTTCCTTTCTGTGTTTTTACACACAGACACAGACAGAACATTAAATCAGCAACAAGAGGTGTGAAAATGGAGAAAAGTAAAAGCAGTTGCCCTGTTCACTTTGCCTGAATGAATGAATTGCTGACCCATAACACAGCTATCAGGTTTAATTTAGCAATTAGATAGTCCTGATGTGATCCCACATGAGTGCTTTGATCCCTGCAATCTTGTACTTGAGTCACACATTCATATTCAGACACAATGTGAAATGACGACAACAGCTTCTAAACTCCACTTAGGGCTCCACAGAGAGACTACAGACATTTATTGTCAGCCCAGTGTTTGTTCACGTCACTGAGCCAATGCAACACTGTATTTTGCACATGGCTACCCTCGTCTGTGTCTTCTCTTCCACCTTCACTTAGCAACAAGCAGCACCAAGGTTTAGCTCCGTGTTACATAAGACACAGATTAGGATGGTCATCAGAAGTTATGTAATAAGACAGATAGCTGTACAGCACACATTCACACATCGTAACATATACACTGGGATCCACTTTCTCTCAAAAAACAAACACATCTACACATACACCCTGCATAAAACATTGATTCTGACTCACTACGTGAGAACTACCAAGTTGCTTGTGAGTTTGGATTATGACCCATCAACTGCTATGCTAATGTTTCTGTGTGATGAGTGAATAAGTAGCAGAAAGTAACACTCAGGGAGTGAACTTTCTAGGCTGAACAGCGAGAACTATGTAGGATTTAGTGGGGGTGGACTACAGACATGGAGTGACTCTTCTTCTTTATGTGTGAACAACTTGACCCGCTCCTGCAGGAGAGGAATCATATGGGGGTCTATATTACACTTAGTACAGTGCCGGAAGTGGAACCGAAGCAAAAAATATTTTGGTTTTCCTTTCTAACTTGATCATTAATCTCGGATTGAAAGAGTTTAAAAATGGTCATTCAAAATGGCATTTATAATGTAAATATGACTGGCGTGGCAAAACATTGCCCTTTTATATTCACTATTAAAATCAACATCTTGATACCTTGAGGACGATCTTGTTGTCCGAGGTCGGAGTCCTGCCCACCCACAGGGCAAACTTACAAGGGTCTCCCTCCACATGCTCTGTCACGCCAAGCTCTGATGTCTGAGGGGGTGAATAACATGTCAGCAAATTCACATGAAACATAAACATTTTATGGTAACAACCTAAATAAAAACAATGTGTGTCATAGAAGTCTTCCAGCTGACCCAACGCCCAAAAACCAAGGGTCAGACCTGAACCAAACTGGGTCTTAAGGTCACACTTGTGAGCCCTACTCAGTCTTAGGTTGGGTTCAGCTTTAAATTATATTTGAAATTTTTGATTTCATCCAACAAAAGCTGATATGACTCAAGTCCGATAACATGAGCTGCATCTTGAGTTTTGACAGTGTGAGAAACACATCAGTCAAAGAGATCCCCAGTAAGTTTCACAGTACATCTTAGTTGACTTCTCAGTTGTCATGATTGGTAAAAAAAAAGAAAGAAACAATATAGTCTGATAAAACAGCACTTACAAATAGCTTGCTCTTGTACAGGTACTTGCTGCGGCCGTTGGAATCTTTGACTTCTTTGCTGAAGACCAGGGACATCTCGAAGAGGAACAGGTGTCGGTCGCGACCCTTCCGGATCAGAGTCTTGGGATCCCATACCTGGAAGGACTCCTGAAGTATCAACTCTCCCTGGGAGTCAATGTTCCCATCGAACCCTGAAGGGAGAGGAAGATAAGAGCAATTTAGGGGTATTTGCATGTGTGTACAGTACGAACTAACACGTTCGTGGGTGGCAAATGGAGGCAAATTGAACATAGTTATTGATGACTCACAGCTGAGTAATTTGTGCTGAAGTAATTAAATGTAAGTGATGTGATTCCAGTCACGGAAGCAAAGTCAAAGTTCAATGAAGAGGAAACATCAGGCACTCCAAACACACTCAGAGAGCAGATGTACAGGCGACGATCAAAAAACCATGGGAGTTTATAGGAGTGTGTGTGTATGTGTGTGTACCCACCATCCAGCATAGAGAGGTGCATGGCATCATTGGCTTTCTTGGGCACACTGAGCATCACTTCAAGACCATCCTTGATCTCACCTTTACCCTCCTCACAGCATGTTAACAACTCCTACAACAGAAGCACACAAACAGAGACATAAAGACACTTTAAATGAGGAGGACAGATTAATGATTTTATTAAAAGGGTAAAGTTCCTTCTGTATGCATTTTTTGCTTTTGTCTGCAAAAGGTGAATAATACCAGACCAGATAGCCTTCCTTTTACATGTATTTAAAGACATGCTGCACCTTGAGAAGGAGCTGGTATTTTGTGATTCTCTGGACTGGTTTGATCAGGTAAGAGGAGATGGAGTTGGCAAGGCGATGTCTTTGCTGGATTTCCTGTGAATCAAAAAGGGAAACAGACGCACGTCTTACAAAAGCTATGGCCTTCGTTATTCTAACTCACGCACTGTTAAATAAAAAATAAATCACTATTTCCAACCGCCAACGTCAGGCCAAATATGAAGTGAGAATATTATATAACACATAAAAATTCTTTATCTCTTCTCCCTGAAGATGTTTTATTTACACCAAACTCAAAGAAGCATCGTGTGGATTACAAAATGTTAAAGTTATACATCAAGCAGTACTGGAAGTTACTTACATCAAAGTAGGGTCCAGCATGTTCCAGGATGAGCTGAGTGGAGTCGGGCTTGTTCTTACAGTAGTTCACATACATCTGGAACTTATCAGCCTGAGCAGGATAAACAAAACCAGCACTTTACTCATGAGGTACAAAGAGTCTCAACTTTAAGAAAAATGTGTAATACTCTATAGCCCTAGTGATTTGGTATTTAAACTAATCATATAGAAGATAATTGTAATTGTTCAGGGGTAAAGGTATAATAACAGCTCAGGCTCACAAATACAGAAATCTAAAATCCATAACTTGCAGATCTCTTACCCAAGTCACGAAACAATGGCCGACATCCTCTGGGAGCTGCTCATACTTCTCCAGCTCCTTCAGGAAGATGCTGTATAGAGACAGAGCATTTAAAGGAGGAACAATCAATGTTGATGGTAAAGAATAGAGAATGTCGCGGGTCACTGCTCTACTGACTTGTGATGAAACTCGTAGAGGTCCTGCATGTTTCCAAAGATGATGTGTTCCTTGTTGACGATACCAGGAGGAATCTCTTCCACACCACTGGTCATTTCCCACAGGTATGTCTGCACAAACACACACACACACACACACACATATATACACCAGGGCATAATTAATTAACCTAGAAATATATCTGTGCCATCTCACCTGATGTAACAGCATCTGATCATCACATTACATTTTACAATTCATTATTTCTAAAGGAAATGTCCACACATGAGGACAAAAGATATAAACTAAAAAAAATATATATATAACAGAAAAGAAAAAAATCACAGCTAACACCTAATAGTGTAAAAGTAGTAAAAAGAAAATGAAGGTAAATGAGCGCCTGTGTATGTGTTGGCTGGAGTCCTTACATCCATACACTCCCGTAGGTCTCTGACGTAGGCTTTCTCGGTTTGAATCAGCTCAGCCATTATAAATCTGAAATGACACGCACATTTGGAGACACTGATGAACATTGTCAGGTGCTACATTCTTTGTATCCTCTGCGGTAAGGCTTATACAACTCAAACACAGACAACAGGATCTGGTCTATTTTTGAGAGTTACACAAGTCAATCCACGTGTATTAATATCACAGACAAAATATTAAGTTGAAAGTGCAAAAACAATGTGTGGTTGTATTTTGGGCATATATTTACAGCTCCAGATTAATCTTGGATTAAAGTTAAGACAAATATAGCACTGTTGCTGTGTGTGGATACATTTAGCCCCCTTATGGCTAATGCATATTTCTTGTGAATTTCTGCCATAAACCACATTTACCACAGATATTCTACACAGCGTCAGGAAGACTGAAACATTTTGTGGTAGATGCTCATAAGGCACAGTACTGCTGTGTGTCCTCTCACATGCGCAATATATTTGGATTTGACTATTTCAACTATTTCACGTGCTCATGCTCTCTGGGCAATCTGGCATTTAACGCCACCATATCACTAACCCTAACAATTTGAAATTAAAGCCTGGCTGTGGCTATAAAATGTTAATTGGACGGCAACATAATATGTTTTCATATGTTTGCAGGACGTTACTGAATTATTCATCTGGGAACCTTTCCAGGTCTGTGTAGGAAACCTGTGATGCTGAACATCAGGTAGTGATCAGGAGACAGCGTGCCAGGGGAAAAGCCTGTTGCGCTTACTCTTTCCTTCGTGCTGACTTCCTCTTCTCCTCGTTGAGTTCGTGGGCAGCATCCCTCAATTTGACCTCTAACCCTGGAGCGCTGGCTGGGATGATGTCCAGTTGCAGCTCTTTACTCTGAAAAGGAGACCGTGGCTTTTATGTTGCACATAACAGGCATGGCGGCCATTCACTAGTCAACACACAGTGTGTGATGTATTTGCTCTCTCTTAGCACCAGTTCATTAAAATGTTAGATGGTTCAACAGAGTCTCCAATATCTACCTACATCTGACCACCTGGTGCAAGCTCCTACACTTGAAACGACAATACAATTAAAGACAGAGGTAGTTTGTACTGAGTAGATTAAATTAATCGCATGAAACATGATTTAGTTTTAATCTCACACTAGAAAGGCTCATATCCTTACTACTATAACCTGTGCCGGACATATACTGTATCAAAGGATCTCTCTCTGTGGTTTTTCATTACACAGCATCAACCCAAGGTTTTTTTAACATAACGCATATGAACAGAGTTTGTCAAAACATATAAGGAAGAGCAGTGCTTATATCTATATTATTCTTTGATTTTTATCAACGGTGTGCACTCACAGCCTTGTTGGAGTCGGAAGAAATGCCGAGCGCTGTTTCCAGGCAGGTTCGGTATTTTTCCATGCGGAGAGAGAAGTCCCTGTAGCGCTTGTCCACCGAGGACACCCATTTCTTTATCTCCAGGGCATGGGCGTGGCCCTTGTCACAAAACCCATCCGCCAGCTGGATCAACAGCTTTACCCGCTCTTTGGTTTGCTGTCAATAGAGAGACATTTAGGGAGGGGATGGAGAGAGGTGGCCGCAGAGAGGCAGTGCCAGCAGAGGAAAGGTAGATAAGAGAAAGACAGAGGGGGAGAGAGAGAGAGAGAGAGAGCTAGGAATCAGTCTGTTGCTTGATGGACACAATAGTTTGTTCTCTAACACAATAACAGTGACACACCAATGAGGAAAGAGGACAAAACACTGCCCTGGGACTGGGCCTCACAGCAGAGCAGCCTGTGCAAACACAACGCAACACAACAAGCAGAGCAACAGGCACAAAAACACACACATAGTCCACCATCACATCTTATTTTACACAGCAGTCGATCGACAACAAAACATAAACACACGTACACACATACCTTTGCTGTGATCTGGAAGTCTTCGTGCTCTTTCAACAGCTCCTGTGTGTGGTGAATGCTGGAGCCGGTGGATGTGTGTGTGGACAGGTAAAACTCTCCGGTGTCATGGATCCACTCCAGGGCCTGAGGGAACAACCAATCACGAGTGAGTAACTTTACACTGCAGGGATTGTAATTACACTACTTGACACAGTCTCTATTAACTATCCAAATCTGAAGACCTGGTACAAGCCGGTACACTCAGAACTCTAGAAAGTCATGGGGTATTTTGCATAATTAACTGGGACATTTGTTTCATAGATCAGGGTCTGACATGTATAGTATTTTCCACTGTACAGTTTACCTCTAAGAATTACATAAAACATATCATTTCAGAAACAACAACATGATACAGGAATTAGATCTTAATGACACGTCATCAGGTCAACATGCAGATACAATCTGTTACCACCTATCAAACCTTTAACTTATCCACACATTTCTAGCATTCAGTTTCCAAAAGGTGCTACTTAGTTACTATTCTTACTATTAATAGTAATTAATTCATTCTTACTAAGAATAGTTACTATTCTTCTTTTGTCTGTGTACTTTATAACCGGTAGTGGCAGAACTGGTCCAGTCAAACTGTGAGACCAGAAAGCATTTTGGTCCTGGGGATAAAACCTGGATCGCCCTAGAATAGCCATGTCCTAGAAACATCTATGATGTCATCTGATTCCATTGGCTAAGCGCATTGCTGTGTGCATGTGCTGTGCTATCCAATCGCCACAAGAGGGAGCAAAGTGCCTTGTATTTCACCAGCCTTAGAACAGGTACACAAGGATAGAGTTAAGAGCCTAAGGGCCACGGATTCTAACTTTCTTTGGCTTCTTGAAAATAAAGTAGGGTTTCCAGCAGTTAAATCCATGTTTAGATAAAACACTCCAAATGTCAGCTCAGTCTGTGGAGTGTGAAGACATGTTGGCTGCTACTAAAAACCGCATTATTCAAACTCGGTCCAACTCGTAGGTCCTTGTATCTTTGAGCAATGGCTGATAGGAGAATTGTTTAAATGAGAAGATATTGAGTGCTCTTGTGATTTGACCTCTCATCCTAGCTCGGATCCCTTATTCTTATAAAATATAGAAAAACTTAGCAATAAAAATCCCAGTGGTTGAAATGTTCAGTACTACCTGAGGGGTAAAAAATGAACGGTTGGAGACTTATGTTTGGCAATGCTCTGTAATAAATGTAGCGTTTGAATTTACTGCGCCACATAATGATAGCCCTCTTCAAGACTGTCATTGTTGCAAACGTCTGTCGGCTTACATCACTTCCCGTATTTTTGAAATGTATCATTACCAAGAAAACTAAGACCGATTTGACTTAAAAAGAGATCAAGAAATCAAGATGGAAGATGCAGCTGTACAGTATGCTAACAGTCAACTTGCCGATTTAGTTCCAATCACGTAACGAGCTTATTTCTACTTTGCCTGCGCTGAATTGAATAACACAATGCACCGTTCTGCTCAATTGTGCTTATTGCAAGTGCCCACGTGAACATACAGTACACACACACAACCATGAGCACACACCTGTTTGGCGCTGCGTTCAAACACTACATATTGCTGGCACTGGTCCAGCCTCCGCTTCCTCATGGTCCAGAAGTGGAGCACTCTGTTCTCTCTCTGCAGCAACTCATTCAAGATATCTGATGAAACAACAAAGGCGCACAAGATACGTTTACTCAAGGTGTTTATTACTGTACAGCAGTGAACAGGAAGAGCTGCATTCATAATTCTGTGAATACATTAAGAAACAGTGCCTAGAAAAAAGTTGTTATAAGCTAATGACAACTTGATAAACATTTTACTGAGTCATCTACTTACTCTTAACCTGAGTCTCTGGAGCTTTGACATGGGACATCATGCCGGGCATGTTGACACTGTTCCTGTGCAGGTACTTCAAGAAGACATCAGCATTACGCCTGGCTAACGTGCAGGCCTGCAAGTGTTCAGAATCAGAACAGATGTTACTTACAGCATTAATAGGAATATCCTTCTGACTAATAAAATATTGAAAGTTAGCTTACAAATAACACAAATAACTGATTTGACATGTCTTTTCTTACAGATACATTGAAATAACGTCATCTTTCTCACCTTGAGGAAGGCTTCTTTCTGCTCCAGATGTTTGCTGATCATGGGAGTGACGTGGTCTGACTCACTGTTCGGGCCCAGTTTATCGGCACCACCACACCAGTCTTCTTCTCTCTTATACTCCTGCTCCAGGCTTTCTAACACACTGCACACCTGAGACATACATGATACAGTACATGAAACCACTGCGCAATGGAACACTGGACCTCTCCTGCTCTAGAATTTCATGCAACCCGTGAAACTGTACATCCAAGATTTTAATCATTTTCCGACACTGCAGGCGCAAGCTTTCCAAGTCTAGTCCAAGTACCTGTTCGGAGGTCTTGTAGAAGGCCACAGAAGCATTCACCAGCTTGAGTCGATCCTCCATCTTCAGCATCAGCTGCTGCCAGTGGTCTGCCACCTTCAAGTCAAACAAAACAAATCAGTTTACGACTAACGGCTTGAAAATAGCAACCACATCACCATTATTATTCATGTTTTCTTTTAGGGATGCATAAAATTGTAAGAGAGCAATACCTTTTCTGCACAGTCTCTAATCATATCCATGTCATAGTGGTTTGCCTGGAGTAAGGCCTCTGCCTTCTGCTGTACCTGCAGCGCACTCTGATGGGTTTTCTGCATGGGGATAAGGGTGAGATAAAAAACAACAATGAAAGTCAAGAGATATATGAATCACAATGATTGCTCTGAAAATAGGACCTCTGCTTCTTGTTTGCCCTGCAGCGCAGTATGGTGGAGGGTCGAGGAAAGGCTAAATAAACTGTCTGATTATAGCTGTGTCATAAAGATTGTCCTGGAGTGAGCAGTCTGGAGAGGAAATGAGATAGGGAGGTAAAAAACAGATAGTATCTGGTGATTTTTGTGTCATACTGTTTAGCCTGACAATAAGACGTATGCTCCTTGCTGGACTCAGAGCACAAGGGAGTGGGAAAACAGGAGATATGGGGAAAATTCAAGTCTCACATAAGGAATAATCATAAACACAGCTTTCTTCTGGGTGTGCATCTTTGTGTGTGTGTGTGTGAGCTCTGTAGAAGTAGGTCAGGTATAGGTCTGCATTAAAATGAGCCAGGCTTGATAAGAGTTCAAAGGGAATGCACTCTGCATAATCAGTGGTAAAAAAGAGGAAGGAGATCAAGAAGAAATGTACGCAGAGAAGAAAGAGAGAGGTAGAGATATTAGTAAGTTATTATTCCATTTCATGTGTGACTTGCGATGAGAAGGGGAGGTGGTGGAGACACATTTTAACCTGAGAAGGTCAAACGGAGCACAGGAGATGCAGGAGTGGGAAAACATGAGGTGAAAAAGGGGAATGAAGAATGGAGCATGTAGAGATGAATCAAGACAAACTGGATGAAAGGGACGAAGAGGAAAAAAAGGGATTTAGGATGAGGATAAAGAACATGCAACTGAAAGTACAAAGGACACATAGACATGATCATGTTGCTTCTAGATTCTCCATGAATAGCAGATGAAAGGAGAGATGCTTTATATATATTTTATAATTTTTTTGCTTTTTTAATGTTACCTCTATTGCATGTTGGAATTGTTCATGTTCCTTCTGCAGCTGTTCGGCTTCTTGTAACGAACTGGCTGTGATCAGACCAGCGTTCAGCATGGACTCGCCATTACGGATCCAACCCAGCACCTAAGCACACACACAAATAGTTTTCTTAGTATTATTCACTCTTTAATTTTTAACAGACTGGAATTATTTGCACATCTTAAGACGTTGAAAACAACAAATTCAATCAGACTCAAAAATGAACCAAACACTTGGAAAAAGGCACAAGCTTCTTTGTCCTCTGTTCTGTGTTCTTATTTCCTTTTCTCTTTCTTCCATCAGCTCTTCAACATTCTCTCTCCATGCGCGTCAACCTTTCCCCTTTATCTGTCTCTTCTCATATAGATTTTTTTTGTTGCTTCTCTAACCTCATCATTCTCTTGCATCCTCACTCTGTTTCTGTTTCAATCCTCTTGAAATTTCACCTTGCACACGTTTCCCTACCTACCTACTCCATCCTTTACTTAGGCTTTTCTCCCCTTTGTACACCATACACCCTGACTCGAACATCCCATTTGCTCAGTTTTGTTGGCCTAGTTCTAGCCAAAGGGTATAAAGACACAGTCTGTCAAAGACACCCCTCTCTCTCTCTCTCTCTGACTCAGAAAGCACACCTGCTGTGTGGGTGACGGGCAGAACTGAAGCTTGGCTATAAAAGTGATGATGCAACACAACTCTGACTCTTTTTTTCTCAGCAATGTCCACAGGGCCTCTGTTTCCATTGCACTTGCAATGTCCCAAGGCAGGACAGGAATGAGTGTTAGCTGCTGAATATCAGAGGAGCTGTGTACACACTATGCTACTCTAATGCATGCACAAACAGCAGCAACATCAGTAACAATGAGCACATATATGATTCATTAGTATGGTGTGGCATACAATTAGATTTAATAAATATATATATCCCGATATTTCGTCATACCACTACAACTGACACCACTTTACTGTACTTAGAGTACTTTAATATTTGTTATAACCTTTGCTCTACCCATACTCCCTATTATTAAGCTGTGCCATTTCATAATGGCATACAGAAAGCAGTCCTAACAAGTAACCACCTCTCAGTTTGGGATATTTAAAGCCAGAAATAACAGAAAACACACTAACAGCAACTGTATTGCAGTCGTAATCTCAGGCCAGGATTGAAAGGCTGCTATATTTACTGTAGCAGAAATACACAGGCTACAATTACCAGATTATGGTTGTGTTCAGCTTTAGTCTAACAGGGTTGCAGTGATTTCCCAGGATGTAGTGCAGGCAGTATAATGGCCTGGCTTTGCGAGGGAAATTAAGATGAGCTGTGTTTTACACTGAAATCTGAGAAATCCACATTAAAATCTAACAGCTTAAAAAGTATTTACTATCAAAAAGACTATTCTGATTTAGAAATCACTATTAGCTGCAGACATGCGTATATTTCTGTGACAGTCCAGAGCTGCATATATAGCACTGCCTCTCTGTGGGTAGATGAGTAAAAATAACACTATCATCATACTGTCAGATCTGTTCATTCTATCTGATGGCAGTGCATCTTCTGAGATGTGCTGCAGTAACTCTCTGGGTATCATTTAGAATATTTTTGTCTCAATTTCATATCTGCCACCGCTTTTGTTCAATTTCTCAATTGAGTCCAGCGCAAGTTGAAAACATAAAGCCTGTTGTTTTTCGGCTGCATCACTGTGATAACAGGCCTAGTTATGAAAACTGGCTCTATGTTTGCTTTTGTTTTGCTTTGAAATATCATTGGGCTACATTGCAAACCCCACACAATTGTCTTGCTGTGATTGTATTCAACTACTGAATGAATATTTGGAACCTTGAGAATCACTAGTTGATAGGCTCTTCACTGGCACAGTAATAAGCTAATAAAGTCTATCTCTATCCACCCTATCATGTCAGATTCTGTCTGGTCCATTTGTCTTCTCTTGCCCTGAATTTTCATTTATCTCTGCCTCTCTTTAAACCTTGGCTGAACATCCAACCACGCTGTATTACTGTGACTATTCCCCAAAGTCGGAAAGAGATATAGGTAGTGAGAAAGATAAAGAAATGGGAGCAAGAGAGATTGTTTACACAGGATGAGTCATCTACCCATGGTCATGTACAGACAGAGCATACTGTAGCCTCTCAGCACTTCAACACACTCTGCTGTAACATTATGGTATGCTGCAGTAATAAATTGTCAGAATCGCTTTCCACATATCAGTCTGACCTCAGTCAAAAAAGGCGTTACAAATAGCCCTAGGTGTGTTTATCTCTGAAATACAGCACATGTAAGCATTCAAAACAGAGCACGTGTATGCGCTCTGTTGCCACTTCTAATATCTTAACACTGTAAAAATAACTTTTGTTTATCGTGAATAAATCCTCGTCTTCTTCAAGTACGTACCTGTTTGACCTCAGCCTGCAGATGCCTTAATTGGACACACTGCTCAAGATGTCTCCTGTGCTGCTCTGCCGCCAGGTCCAACTCCTGCTGCTTCT
Source organism: Gadopsis marmoratus (assembly GCA_036023855.1). NCBI lineage: Eukaryota > Metazoa > Chordata > Actinopteri > Centrarchiformes > Percichthyidae > Gadopsis > Gadopsis marmoratus. Next base: position 3,553 of record JAVQJF010081609.1, on the reverse strand, counting down.
CGTGGAGAAATTCCAGCAGGTCCTGGACCCGCGTGGCCATGTCCACATCTCTGTCGCATAACAGCTCCACACCTGCACACAATAGATATTTTATCATGTTACCAATAATAGTGTATTTTTTTGTTTTTTTAGAATAATATCTTTTTGTGTCCCCTTTTCTTCCTAGTTTTTCCACTCAATAATCACTTACTGTTACTGACAAGGGAAAATAGTAATGAATAAAGACATATTTAGTAATTCTGCACACAGCTCTTCCATATGCCGTAGCCACATATTACATACATGGAAGTAGAGGGAGAGGTATAAAATATGTATTTCATGATGTATGCTGCGTTACCTCCTTCACTTATAGAATAGCAACAGGCGGATGGGTACAGATTTCAGCTTACATAACATAAAGCCATGCAGACGGCGAAATGCTGATCTCATGGAAGCTGACTAAACTATGTCTGAAAGCCATTTTCTGCACAAACCATTTATGACAAATTCAGAATTGGCATACACTATACTCACATTTCAGTCCTGCAATCCATAGCAGCATTGTGTGCCAGTTGCCATGAAAGCTGCCAGGCTGTCCCTAGTTTTAGAGATAGCTCTTGCATGTTTACTGTCGTGAAAGTAGCCATGTAGCTAGCTGTAGCAGTGTAGCTGTCTGACTCCAGAGCTAGACTTTTATAGAACATTACCTAGATTTGAACTGGGAAAATCTCTGAGGTGAAGCATCACGACAACACCGGAGGCATGGTCCTGGTCATCTGTGTGCGTGTGCGTCCTACAGTGGTTTAACCCGACAGTGAACATGACTCTTACAGATTAAAAAGGCAAAATCTGCCTCCTAACTATTTACTCAGTCATTCACTCCCGACAGATCCAGCATCCATCTCCTCCTCTCGCTTAATAACTCCCACGTCTCTGCTATTTGCAAATCAAGTTAAAATGAAGCGCAGTGCCAACATTATTCAGCTTACAATATGTATCCCCGTGGTGCATTCAGTCTGTGATCGAAAAGAATACTTTGGCAGGTGTATTTCTATCCCCTCACTCACCAGACGCCTGAACCTCTGTGACATACTGCAGCAGCTCTTGTCCCTGGTGGATGACGTCAAAGGTGAGGTTGTTCATAGTAAGTGCCTTGTCTGCATGGTGCTGTAGCCTCTGCTCAGCCAGTGTCAGGTCCTCTGTGTCAAAGTCACTCATCTGCTGGGACAGTTCCTCGTTCCATGACTCCAGGTCTGAGATGATCTGAGAAGGGGAAAGGGGGTGGAGATGGAGAGAGTGGAGACAGGAAGAAGGGTTAACTCACAGATAAAATGGGAGTGAAAAAATTACTTTCAGTCATTCAGGAAAAGGACAGAGATGACGAGATGATGGAACACAACATTTTTGACTACGTTTGTAGTCTGTCGGTCATGATTAAGAGAATTTTTTAAAATCAAGTCACACAGTTTAATCGCTGTAACCCAACACACCAAGCCGACTGCCATAATAACAGATAACATATTACACTGGTGATGCACGGCTGGTAAAGCAGATGTACTGAGATGTCAGCGCTTGTCCCTGACTGCCCACGCAGACTGAATCACGATACCGGGGGCACCTTGATCCTGGCACCATCCAGCTCTGTCTGTCAATGTGATTCTTTTTTTTTTTTTAAACAAACTCAGGAGGCCTAGTCTACACTTAATTTAAAGAATTTACCCACCTCTTGCTCTGTGGCATATGTAGTTATCGTGAATTGTCAAGTAGTGGCCGAGGCTTTATTTACTGTAACTGAAGAGACAGACTGTTACTAGGAACAGGTTTTAATTAAAATTGAATCCTTTATTATAGTGGTCCTGTAAATTTAATTCAATAATCCGTGTTTCCTGATTTGCTCTGTTTGTTGGCTGAGAACTCATTTTCCCCAGCGCCATGCAACATCTACAGGAATTGATGGGTTTTATCAATGACAACATCGACAAAGGACAAGTTACATTAAAGAGGGTTCTATCAAAGTTAATTTGAGAGTGAGAACTCTATTTCTGGTAAAAGGGCAGACTGTCAAAAGCAGCAAATTGTATGACATGACTATGTTGTACTGTAAATAATGGTATGGAAAAGATGATGAACTCAACTTATGTAAGTGTACAGGTATTGGTAATTTCATTATCTTCCCCTTTCCACGGCTTTACTTCTCCAAGGCTTTAATTAGGACTGGACTCTATGTGCATTGCTGGCTTTTATTTGAGACCTGTTATGGTGTGAAATCATATGTCAGTGTCAGATTTGCACCTTCGTTATTGACATTTACAGCAATGTGGCCATAACCTGATTCATGCTGATTCACAGCCAAAAGTGATCCAATTTCAACATTCATGCTACTTTAGTGACATGGTCTGTCCTACATTCAGCTGCTCTGTAACCCTATAAGCTAATGTAAAGAATGTGTCAGTTTGAAACATGTGGCGTTACCATGCCCTGACAACTGGAGGTCTATGAGAATTGCATATAGGTAATGGGAATATGTCATGCAGTACCTCATAATGGTGGTAAAATTTGATCTGTGTGTATAAATGAAAATGAAAATAGGATGGCTTTCGCAGCTGTCCTCTTCAATTTAGAGACTGCTATCTCGTGCAATAGAAGACCTCCAACAATGGGGAAAATTAAGTGAACGGACTTGAAAGTCCAGTGGGTTTCAATGTGGGACAGAAAGAGAAAAGAGAAACAGTGATACGTAATACATAATGGGATGTCGAAACGGATGTCTGTCGATGTTTGTCTGTAATCTTGTGTGACTAAGATAACAACTGTGTTATAAGTAATAAGATACCTTTAGTAAAACTGGAAACATGTATGAGAATGACATCTTCCAGGTCATGGAATTTTTTAATTTCCTCCATCTCTCAGGTACTTCCCCAGGCTGACACAATCCTGTCGACTGTACGTTAGAACACCAAGAGTGCTACAGATAGAGGTTTGATTCATAGTGCAGCAAAAGTATATATTGCTAAAACTTGGCAAAGGATAGTGAAATATTTTAGCATGAACAATTTACTGCAGGCTGGGTGTATCATTATGCTATTTGTCATATGAAATATTTAGGGAACACCAGGGAAAAGCTTCCAACTGCTCCTAAGAGTTTGGACACATTAAATGCAATTAAATGCAATGTTTTCAGTGTACAGCAAAGACTATAATAATTATATACACTTCTACAATTAAAAACAGTGAGTCCATGTAAGTTGTTTAAAACAAAACAAAATGTCTGTTTCTCTGTCTCTTAGAATTTCTCTCTTCCACTTGGTTTCATTGAGCAGGATGAACTGTGTTTCGCTCAAACTCTCATGATACAGAAAATGAAGTCTGAGCTACAGTGAACCAAGTTATCAGTATTTATTCTCAGGTTTACCACCAAACACCAGCAGACTTTCACTAAGCTGCTGTCAGGGTCTCGCCTGTAGAGGTCTGTGCATCCCTCCATGGATATGCCTCCCCAGACCATCACTGACCCACCACCAAAGCGGTCATGCTGAATGATGTTACTGGCAGCATAACATTCTCCACGGCTTCT
>JAVQJF010081608.1:0-16951 GCA_036023855.1 Gadopsis marmoratus | reverse complement strand
ATATATATATATATATATATATATATATATATGCTGCCACTGTTGTGGAAAGGTTTTTCACAAGACGTAACCTGGCTGCAGGGATTTGCTCGGCTACAGGAGCATTAGTGAGGTGGGCCACTGATGCTGGGTGATCAGGTCTGGCTCACAGTCGGTGTTCCAGTTCATCCCAAAGCCGTTGGATGGGGTTGGGGTCAGAGCTCTCTGCAGGCCAATATTCCTGACAGTGATATGTGATGCTAACAGTTTTCCAGGCTGTACGCTCGGCCCAATATTTAATTCTCAACATCTCAGAGCAACACTGAGGGGGGAATAAAACGTCATAATTTCCAAATAGAAGGTGCATTTTCGTGGGTCAAGTTTGATTTTCTGAGTCCATCTGAGCACACCGGCTGTACATCTGACACTCCAGACTAAAAGCCTTGTTACGCTTGTTTGGGAGCATTGATTCATGCCTGCAAACTGTGAATGCATTCCCACTGAGAGCGCACTACAAAGAGATCTTCAAAGGGGCCTGCCTGTGCCTGAAGAGCCTCCTCTTTTAATAAACCTGCACGAGCTGAATTCTGCTTCTCTGAGTGCTCTGTGTTTCCAAATAGACACGCTTGCCTCAGTGCATACCCGCTGGTAATCATGGATGTGAAAAGGCACATACAAAGGCAGGATGTTCTTAAAGCCGCTGTGTGTCAGCGTACGCCATCAGAACAATATAAGTTGCTATAATCGCACAAGCATCCAACACGGGGTGTAAAAAAAAAAAAAAAAGAAAATAGTTGTCGGGTACAAAAAATGATGAAAAAGTAAATACTAACTTTTATGTAAGCTACAACATCACAGTATGTCCATTTTCTAATGTGTTGCTAGACTGACAGAGAAAATTCACTTTGAGCTTGCTCAGATTAATTGTACACTTCAAGTGAAACCACATCAGCCTTGATTAAACAGCAGGCTCTAGCTCATCAACACCTCACAAGCTAACCGCATTAAGATGAAATGTTCCAAAAAGTGATCCAGTTCTATACTGGCTCTTAAAACTACTCTCCCACATTTTCACAAAATGCTGCCCAGGGCACCTTCACATCATGCCAGAGATTCTGGAAGCACCTTTTCTTTTGTCTTGTGAATACTGTTATGTTTAGGTACATGTGCATCTGAAGTCTCCCACATGTCCAACTCAATAAATAAATGAGCCATAATTTAATATATCTAGCGATAACGTGCACTACATTTTACCTTTACGACCACATGAACGCACACAGGAGGCCAAATGAAGTAGCACTCGGGTGTCTCTGACTCTGAGAACTCTGTTTCATGTTTGATGTGCCCTCGCCACACTCCTCCCCTCCAGTAGTAGGAAGTAGTTTTCGGCCGCTGGGGAAAGGCATCATGTAGAATAGCTGCTTCGAGCGCCGGCTGATCAAATCATTACCTGCGTGCTGCTTTGTAGTTTACCAGCTACCAGACGTAAGCAAATCCCTGCATAACAGCCTCCACCCTCAGAGTGCACCGACAAAGGTTTTGAAATCCTTTTTATCATAAAGCTGCTTATTAAGAGACTGAAACATTACCGTGTGTGTGCATTCTGTTTATCTACATTTCGGTAACCATTTTAGCCTCATAATAGTCATTCACGACGTCCTGTTTGCCGTAGTGAATCTGTTTACTTTCACAATCTGTTCAATTTAATTCTGGAGGGCTATTGTAAAGTTAATCAAGCTCCTTTTGAATTGAATGCACATCGTGGGCTTTTGTGCAGCTTCGAATCTTTGCTGCGAGAATTAAAATTAAATTGAATCACGGTCTAAACTGTATTTCTGCTGATGAGACGCAGCGTGGATGCCTTTTGAAGGTCTTAATAACAGGACACACTGATAAAAAAAATAGATAAAAAAAACACTAATTGAAATTTTCTTTCATAACAAAACGTGTTTTCTCCCAACCAACCACAGCGAAGTGAGGTGGGTGTTTTTTTGCAGCTGCTGATGAAAACTCATTTATCATTTCATGGTCGTGTTTGCTCGCATGATTTGCGGCACCTCGTCCAGCTGAGCTGCGCACCCAACGATGAATGGCGGCGTGATTGAAGCGAGATATTTTGTGGGCACAGGTAGTCGGATGCATCGGTGTGTATTTCACAACACCTGGTAGCCCAGGCTGGAAAATGGGGAGTAAAATAACAGTCGGTCTAAAAAGACAGTTATAAATCCCGTCGCCACAAACAGTTTGTTGATCCGTGTGCTGCGGCCCGACATGAGGGTTTTGTCAGACCTCAGAGGTCTTAGCAGCTATTTCACAGGAGCTTGTTCCCGGCACACTGGCGGCATTTCTGGTATCCTGGTAAACAGCCGGTATTCAGCTCTGCCAGTGAATTCTGCTCTACACCGCCGTGAGATAGTCTGTCTAATCTCAGATATTGAAAGGGAATGAAACTCATCGGACTAGCAGCCGTCGGATAACACAAGGTTTCTTTCCCTGCCCACTAGGTTTCGTACTAAAAGATACCAAAGTTATGTACATTTTTGCTCTTAATTTTTCGCTCTCTATTTAGAGCTAAAGAAGCTTAAGTCCTCCAAATTACAGGACAAACTTTGTTTGTAGCTTCCCCTCAAAGAGCGACGCACACAAGTGTTTTCTGATGATGTCTCCATCATCGACTCTCGTTAAAAATCACAGCTTGAAAAATAAATTTCCCATCTCCAACAAGTCTGTTTATGTGTTTTGACTTGTCAAAGCAGGAAAAGCACAGATGTACGCAATAACACTAACAGTGTCCCAGTAAGCCATGTCACTGGAACTGGAACTGACTCTCCTAAATGGAATGCAGCCATCATTAATGCTGTTAACTCCTCCGATGCCTTTCCTGCTTGTCTGCGGTGAGAAGGGTCTATAGCAAACCGTCTTGACAGCGCTGACCTTTTTGAGGGAACGAAGAGCCGCATGAAACCAAAATGAAGGAAGCCACTGAAGCTTATTAGCTGTGCGTCCCCATCCAGTTTTATAAAGCCTCCTCTGTAACCGTATGAACGGCTCAACAGAACAGACAGCAGTCCACAGTTAGAGGCGTATATATCAGTAGCTTTTGGCAAGCGATGGATTAAACATCCCACAACAGAGATAACAGAGAGACTAGGAGGGCTGCCGTGAGTGCTAGCATGTCCTGGCTGGCTAGCATGTTAGCGAATATGCACACTTTATCATGTGCACATATTTGGACTCAAGTCACCATCAGGGGTTAAAAAAAGTGTGCACCATGTGGTGGGAGTGGGATATTATATTCTAAGATTTAAGCATATAGCCTGACTACACCAGCATGGGACTTCCACCCTGGGAAATACTCACAATTTCACAGTATTAGACAAACACTCACCCAATAAAGGGCACGCAGGTTAATTCACTAATGAAAGTCAGAGACGCGTTGCTTACAATATCACAACGTTTTATTGAATGTTCACAAGTAGCAAGAACCAGGAAAAAGCAAAAAGCAACCAAAGAATGCGACTGCAGCCACACACACTAAATATATGTATGTATGAACACGCACTCACTAATTGTATTGCTTTAATGTCTTCTGGGCTCCGCTCAGGGTTTTCTGTCAGAACAGCTGCCCGCTCAACGCAGCGATAAGCATCACGCACCGTTGAGAGAGTAATTTCAGAGCCCGTACTCACAGGATGGGGGTTACGTAATTTACGTACGCAGTCATGAACGTATGAAGAGAACTGGATACAGTGTCAGAACAAGCTTGTGGAACCAAATAGTTTGCAAAGATGCAGCCATTATTGTCTCTATGCAACTTTCCGGTGTGGCCTTAAGGCCTTCAGGCAGCCTCTTCACTAAAGTCCTATCTCCTCCTCTTCATTACTCTTGTTAACAGGAATTGTTATCTAACCCAACATCATGCCCAAGTCTGGCCCCACCTCTCCTAATCACCCCTGAATATCTTTTGAAATGTTGTGTCACTATAACATTTAATTTACACAAACGAGTCCCAGAACCAATGGCGTAAATCAAAAATGACATGTCTAGTTAATATTAGTTGTTTAGAGCAGAATTCATCAGTGAAAACACACATTCACCAGTTAACCTTTGTGTTTCGATGACAACTGATCTGTGCAGCTTTGTAGACTCATATGTTCATTTATTTAAATTTTCTTTAAAGCACTCCACATTATTTTCACGTAAGAAATTTGTGCAAGAGTGGCTTCAAGAGAGTGGAAAAGCATAATTGAGAGAAGCTCTGCAAATTACAGCGGAGGGGAAATGGGAAGGAGATGGAAGAAACTCACAAAAGATGAATACAAAGAGAGGAAACTTATCTCCCCAAAGTATCTCCCCAATTGAATCTTTTGCTTTATTAAATTATTTAACCGCTTTGATGACTGACTGGAATAACCGATGTGCATCATGTGAAATCAAATTACAGACCCTGCCTTTGATGAAAATAAATGCCATCTGGAAGGGGGCTTTAGTCTGGGGACTCTAACTGGTGAGCCTCCACCTCCTCTGAAGCATCTGGCTGTGGATCTGTTGGAGGAAATCTGATAAGCGATGATAACGATGCGTAATATACTGCGGACCTGCATCACCGCACCAAATTTATATCTGTTCATAAGTGTTCCGAGCAAGAATGAAGAAATTGTGCTTCCGGAGCGGATGCATGACGCGATTCTGTCCTGAAAATGAATCCCATTTTAACGGCCTCGGCAGCATCGTCTCTTGCTTTTGCTAACTTGTGAGTGATGTGTTTAATTTCCACCTACACTTTTGTCGGAGGAACTAGCTTTTGGACGAGAAGAAAATTTGATTTTTTAAACTGCTTTGAGCATTTTGAAGTAGTGTTTACTGTCCAGTATTATTCACTCCTGGGTAAAATATCTCAATCTCTACTACCTGTTTATCTCTCTTTTCCAGTCGCTGTTTTAATTTTGTCTTTTGTCATTTTGAGCTGGAAATTGAACAGTTGTCATGTCTGTGGGTCGTCTTTTTAAGCGAGCAAGCTCCATTTTATTTTATATCCAGGAGGTTGTATATCTATCAAAAAGGCAACCTTAAGAGAAAACTGCTGAAATAATTATTTAAAAACATACATATTTCCTGAGCTAATGAGGGTTTCCTAAACCTGGTGTTTTATTATGCGTAGGGGACGATAACTTTTAGGTGATGGGCGAAGGTATTAGCCGGAAGGCAAGCTCGTCTGTTCAAGGCAGCGTGTCTTTGCAAGAGAAAGCTGGCCTGATAAATGTTATCCAGACCCTACGAAACGCACATCATCAGTCCTGCTCTAAACAGGAAGCAGATTGACTAATCTGCGGTGGGTTTGCTTAGTTAGTTGCACTGTGAACGAAGAACAGGAACTGTTACTTAAAGTGAGTGTGATCGGGATTCTCTCATCTCCATGTTGAATTAACCTGCTGGTAGCCGAGGCTCATGTCGTCGGGTCACATGATGCGGGCGTGAGAAATCGGGGAAGGACACGTCGTGGCTGATAAGACACAATCACAATATATATGTGTGTGTGTATGTATGTATGTATATATATATAGAAAAGATGTCATTATACTCGGGTTATCAGGGTGAGACAGGAAACCTGCCTGTTGTTCTGTGGTTGATGGAGACACTTTACTCTACTGAAACACTTCTCTGCATCTTTGAAATATCAGATTAGTTAGAATATGCAAAGAAAGTTGCAGATGTTACTGAATGTGCACTGACCCGCAGCCACAAATGTGCTCTAAGGAATGACATTCAGCTGATCACTTGATTGAAGGGACTGGACACTTGTTGTTGCATAGAAGAGTTTGGTAGCACAGTCGCCTACATATTTCATGAAAACAAATTGTAGTAATGTAAAACTGTATGCTAATCTGCAGCCAGTAGTTTATTCTGCCGGATTTAAATCGAGCTGATATAATTGAGAAATGGTAGTGTTTTCTTTCTTTCAAAATTGGCTCACAGATTCAAACCTACTGTGCAACTTCTCCGTCAGAAGCCACTTCTACAACTTGTAAGCCACCGCTGCAGCTCCGTTTTAGTCTCCGGAGCCCAGTGAAAAGCATCTGATTCATGGCCGTGTCACTGTAAAGTCCATGAAAACCGATGTGTTGCGCACCGTCCCAGGCCCTGAAGATGAGCTGTCCTTTGTGATAACACTAATTGCTGATATGCGCACTGATATGAGATGTGTGTTTTAAGGAGAAAAGGATCCATCTTTACGCAGTCATGCAGCTAAAGGGATTATTCTGGGTCACAGGTTCAAACGGCTACTGTCGTTCTTTGCTGTTCTGCTGAGGTTTTGCCTGGAGCTGCCGGTCTGCTCACGCTGCATCGCGTCTCCTCTTCCACCTTAAGTTCCCTGTTTGGTTTTTTTTAACTTCGTCTCAGTCTTTATCTGCCTCCTCTGTCTGTGTTCCTGCCTCAAAGGAAGGTGACTCAGGGAGGCTTAGTGGATATAAACAAGTAGGTTTAGTGGATATAAACAGGCTTTTACGAACAGCCTTGGAAGAAACCAACAGAGAGTACGTTCTGAAATTACTCTTCTACAAAATGTTTTGCTCAGTGGATAAATGAAAGGCACCTGGATGTCGGACGCGGCTCTTCAAACTCATAGAAAAGGATCAGAAAGAGGTGCATCTTGCTGTCAACACGCCGCCCTGTATGATCACCGCCGACCAACAAACTTCACGCACACTACTCCGGATTAGACATGGTGTTTATACGTTATCCTCTATACCCTATATCAGTTGCATACGCTCAATAAAAATGAAAGCACGGGAGTCTTTGAGTCTTTGAGACTCATCAGGAAAACAGCAGCACCGACGGTTTGACCTGTGTTGCCATTTTTGCTGACATTGTGAATTATGACTGTTGCCTCTGAGAAGCAAAAGTGGAAGTAGAGTGATTATGGTGAAACTGACGCAAAGCCTCTTAAGGGCTTAGAGGCCGGCGTGGACAGCTGGGAATACGAAGAGTTGGAAGAGTTGACACTGTTCCCTTCTTTTAACCGTGAGCAGGATCTTATCTTAACATTTTCTCTAATATGATAACTTTTTATTATGACAGTGGAAACCCTGATGGTCATTGCCTAAATGACTCAACTGACATTGGCAGCAGCAGGTCTGTGACACCATGGCAGGCAGCAACACTGCTGCCGCGTCTCTCCTGAGATAAATTGGACAGAATTGAATAAGACTTTATTGTCCACCAGATTGGAACATTGTCATTGCATTATTACAACAGGCAGCGTATAAAACAAGCAACATATAGAGGAAATGTGGCAACAAGACACCTCTGAGACAAAAAAACAAACAGCTTAAGTCTAGAGTACTTCGGCACAGACATAAAGGTTACAGATAAAATACGAAACACAAAATACTGTTGAGCAAGATTTGTGGCTCAGTTCTTTTACTTTAAAATGCTGGTTGCACTTGCAGCTCAGAGTTCTCCCGCTAAGAAAATAAAGGATGAGAAACGGTGTGTCGGAGTGCTTAAGGCTTTGTCGGAGGCCGGTTAGAAAGAAAGTATCTTTTCCACAGAGTTAAATTATCATTAAATGAAGCATCGGTGAGTCCGTGTGAAAGGACGACATAGGTCTTCATAGAGTTAAAAGCGGAACAAAGGTCCACAAGTAAAACTCTGGCATGTCCTTTTAGGATGTAGAAGATGTTCAGTAATGATATGAAACACAGTCTGCTGAGCATCATCTGCACCTCTCAGACTTTTTCAACTGGAATAACCTGGTAAAGACTCCTTTTACCTGGAGGGCGCAGCCTTTAGGGACACGTGGCTTTAGTCCACCCGGGTCTGTGGTCTTCTTTTGGCTTCAACACTAGACAGTCTGTCATACGCCATCATCCATACAGTCAAACCTACTGTCAAAAAAACCATTTATCTCCTTACCACAGGACTGCCTGTTACTGAGAGAGCGTTATTCCCTCTTTCTGGCCCCCTCTCCATTAGAGCATTAAAGGCATCTCATGCTTCTCGGAGAATAATTTAGCCATTGCAAAAGGGCAATTTTCTTTTCATGGAGACATCCTTTAAGTTCCTTTGACACCCAAGACTTTTTGTTTGGGAAGATTACGCACATTATCCTCACGGAACTCATCAAAATCAGGTTTATCGCAGCACAAACAAGCCTTGGTATACTGGTATATTTTGCAAAGACGGCATATAAAGATGGCCGATGCGTCTCAGGAAGTCGCTGTTACACCGTGTGCCGTTCACAGTATTGCAAGTATAACCACACGAATCACCTATTCTGTTTCTTAATTGGATAAATTTTGCTTTACACTTTTATTTCTCCTCTCTCTTCTGTCTTCCCGCTCGCCTCCAGTTCTTTCTCCCTTCATGTCCCCTCTGCCTCAGGGAGGTTCGTCTGGGGATTTTATCTGCTTTTGCGACTCTGACAGACCTCGGCAGTCAGCCAGCGTGGCCTTCAGGTGTGATCTCCGGAGACGGAACAGAGCAGCAGGTTCAGACGAAGAAAATTCACTTTGTCGGGAGCAGTGAAGGAGGTGAGATCCGGTCGGCTGTGTGGAGTGCGACCAGCGTACTTGCTGTTTGATAGGTATGAAATTAAAGCTCGAGTGTTTGTGTGTAGTTGATGTCGTGGAGTTCATTGAACGTGTATTATAAGACGAGAGGGTGGTGAGTCTGCAGTCTGTACTAAATTGAATAGCTGTGAAGTGTGTGTGTATAGTGTGTGTCTCTCACTTACAGGATTTATTCTGGTAGGATGGGGGGCTACTATTATGATCTAAGTAATATTATAAAATAACGTGGTCATTGTATGTAGCTATACATAGTTAGAAAAATCTATGTTAAATTGCTTTGTTATCTTTCAGTAGGTTTGGTAGTTGTTGTGTTTTTTAAGTTGTTGTCTATATAGAATATATCACAATAGAATTAACATCATTACGCTCTTATTTCCAGTTGGTTTGCCAACCTGATCACAATTACATTCTCTGCTGTAAATTCAATTCGCCACCAGACAGCCGAAAAACATAAGACTATAGTCCTTTACTCACCAGGGACGAAATTAATTATTGTCCTTGAGTTTGTCTTTATACATTTTGAGTCCTTTGTGTTTCCCATCACCCTGTATTTTATGACAAACAACAGATCCAGGTTGCAATTTGAAACCATTTTGTTTTATGCGAGTAGTGTGGATGGAAGAAATCTGCTCACAAACGGCCCTAATTGTTCTGAACAGTGATTTGAATCCTCCGTCGTCGCTCACCGTATTCGCATCTCCTGCAATTTTGCTGTTCTTCAGTCGCTGGGCGCAACAGTTTATCATCTCCTTCCTCTGTTTGAACTCTGTCTCCTGTAGAAACAAGCTTCATTATTAGCCCTGCTGCTCCCGAATGCCGGGAATCCGCTGTAATTGAGGCCTTGATCATCCCACACAAGACGATGCATGGATGAAAGACGGGCTGCTGCCGAGATGCTAATTGGACTTTGCCTTTCTCCCCCTGACTCCTGGGAGTTTCAGGTGGTCCCAGGGATCTAATTTGAAGAAGAACTCAAATGTTATCCAAGTTGGATTATAGCAGAAGGACACTCCCGCAGAAGAATAGTATGCAAGCACTGAATACCTGCACCTGCCAATCATTATCGTGGATGTTGCAAATCCTGTGCAGTCCCAACTTACTGCCAGAAGAGAGAAGAGGTTATTATTGATTTTCTCTGTTTTTGTAACTACTATATGCATTTTTCTCCTGATTCAGGAAACGAGGTCTTGTCACTGCTGACTCCCACCGTGTGCCTGAAGAGGGTGAAGAGCACTTCTAACAAAAACAAACTAGCTGACTTGACTCTATTGGAGAATACGTTGCCGTCCAAAATCAGGACCAGAGGATGATCCGTTTCTGTTTTTAGCTGTACTGTGACCAATTTAAACATATTTTTGCATGGATTTTATTTCCCCCAATCTCAAGAGATTCCTGCTTTGAGAAGACAATGATCATCGTATACATTTCTCACACTGTGAGATTAATTTGACACACAATTTCAATGGCCCACACTCTCGTACACAAATTGGAATACAATTTGCACATTTATGCTCCCCAGAGGGTGAAATTTCCATTTAAGATACATTTGTACATTCATGTATCCCCACCACCAAAACAATAATTTTGACTCCAGTACTACAATTAATTGTTTTCTTATCTTTTTTTGAACAAAAGCAACAAGCCCTTGATACCCATTAAATCTAATAGTTTGAGTGAAACTAAACATTCTTGGTAAAATGTCAGCCTTCAGCTGCATCCCATAGCGAGTCATAACCAAAACAAGGCAGCACCGCACAGGAGCCTCATTTTACACCTGATATGTGAAACGCACCGAGAGAGTAGAAAAATCATCAGTATAATATTTTCAATAAATCTCCCAAACTACTTGACAGAATGACACTGTTCATTGCCTTCCACATCAACCAATGCCGGTGCTTTTGATGTGGCGCCTGTATCTGCAGGACGGCACATGTCATTGTCTTCCAAACCGCATTTGACAGTTTATTTTATTTATTCATGTGACAGCTTTCTGACCACCGCTGTACTTAAGGTGGTTACGGTTTGGGAAGGCTAAGTGTCATGGTTAAAAGAGAACAATGTTGACTGTTTAAACGTGCTTCTATGTCCTGACCCTCCATCCCAACCATGTCCCTATAACCACATCACGTTACGTCTGTTTTCGCTTCCGAAAGAAGACCGCCACAAACCAGGGTTCCATCCAAATGACGTCCAAAATTTTAACTGAATCTCCAGAAAATCTGCAAAAGAAAATGTGAACATATTGCCAAACGCTTTGCAAAACTGAGGCGCTGGTTCCTCAAGATAAACATCTGGTGGATCTAAACCTCTCGTTGCAGAAGAAGAGCGCACGGCGAGATGACAGGATGAAAAAACTAATTATGGATCTTCTGTTTGTTTCATGTGTGAATTTGAAGATTGTTAGTCTCCTCATCGCTCCACACACCTGTGATGTGTTCATACTCCGCTACGTCACATGCTCAATGTACTGTCATGATTTATTCTTACATAAGTCTGTTTCCATTGCATTTTTCACATTTAGATTTTATTCATACACCACCAACACCTCAGCCAAGCATAAAAACCTTTTCTGAGTTGTTTTTTTTCAGCGATTCCATTCCTGTCTTTAAGCACATTTTTAATTTGCACATAAAGAAAACCTGAGCATGGAAACGCATGTCGTGTTTGCAGATCCACACTAGTCATTTTCAGTATTAGAACAAACAACGGATGCTGGGAGATTTCCTCTGATGAGGACTCAGTGCTCGTTAAGCCTGCACTTTCATATTATAAGGCGTAATGCACTCTACTGTAGTCAGGCTCCACTGCAGCTGTAGAACGTTACTCTATATCAAACACACATCCATGAAGCACTTGAATAAAATCTCCCACGCCCTGCGTCTTAATTGAGAGCACCCTTCAGCTACACTAAGGCAAAGCTCGCCTCTAGTAGTGCAAGTGTTCTGCTTCACCAAATATACTACAAAGGATTCATCACTTTTGAAATGTCTCACCCCGTCTGCTGTTTTGAGGAAATACAGTGCAGATTGAAAAGATCATTTCACTTTATGCCTTTTTGATGTTCAGCTTTAACAAGTAGTGTCTTACTCAAGATCAAAGTCCAAGGTTACTCTTGCAGACTTCAAGGTGTCTGAAGTGCTTTTAATTTTCTTCCAGTGGCACAAACGACTTCCCCCTGCGGCCCTCTGTATTGGACTCTGGTCGTTCACCTTAAAATTTAAAGATACAAAGAGCAGGAAACAGCCGTCGCATTTGTATTTTTTATCTGTGTGGTGTTTGCAGAAAGTCATCGTTTGTAGTGACACCGGTGGCCATTAAGACAATAGCAGTCAGCCTCGTTGCGTGTTCTCGCACACAGCGGGTGAGAGCGAGCATCCTGGGCATCTACCAAAACCGTGACATACGGTAAACTGAACGTGACCGACCGGCATCACGTTGATAGATGAGGCAAGTGAAGTTGCACTGTTTGACTAATGCTTAACAAAGCATGCAAACACATGACATGTGAATCGAATCATTCCAAACGGATGTTGTTGCTCAAAGATCTATGACCGACCAACCTGCAGCAGTCGGCTGAGAAACCCGGAGACCCAGAAGCTAAACCTCTCTTGTCTTTTCTCTGTAGGGAGTTTCATGATTGGAGGACGTGGCACTCCATCAGTCAGACACGCAGTAAGCAGATTAGCTCTGTGCTGCACGAGGGGGGCTGCAGCCTTCATCACCTTCCTCCTCCTCCTCATCTTCTGCAGCTGGACATGGTTGACAGGATCGGAGGGGGGGGGGTTTCGTCACAGAGAGCATGAGCTGTGCTGCTCTTTGGTGTTTGCTGTGTCAGTTGTTTAATGCCGGAGCGCCAGTGAGCCCCTTGTTTCTATATATATGATGAACGATGAAACGAGCAATTTCACACTAAGGCTTTGTCCTAATTCCATACTACGCCACTAATCATATACCATCTTAGTATACCGTCTCTGCAATAAAGAGGAGCCTGTAGCTTGTTTGCATTTGAAATCTGTGACCAACATAAGCAATGAAAATAATCCGGCTCTGTGACGCAAACCATTCACTCAGGCTAAGCTAAGGTAGCTGAATTAATTAGCTGATCCTTCACTTTGTCCTCCTTCGGAAGTTGAGTTCACCCAACATGGCTGCTGGAGGACATGCTGATTCGTCCAAAACGTCTTCTCTCAAATGGCTTTTACTCCTGAGTCAGGGGAAGCGGTCACAGCGTGTACCTGCCGCCTCGTCTTTCCCACTGGCATTGCCAGTCGCCATTACTTAACAAGCACACTGAGAAAGTTTGGATGTGGTTAGGGTGGATTTACCCCCCCGGTGCTTAATGCAACTAGGTCACTGAGCTAAAGACTGCCGGAGCTCCTTCGATTTAAACACCCTATCTGCTCTGCACATACTCTACAGCAACAAAGGTCTAACTGAATCCATCCAACGGCAGGAAAACGGAGAACGCGTAGAACGAAAACAGCAGAGTTCTCCATGCGATGCTCAAATCTTGATTAATGTCTAAAAAATACCGTATCTTTGCTGCAGTGTGTTTGTATTTGGAGTTGGAAAAGGAACAGGAGACTTACCTTCTCCTCACAGCCACAGGCTTTGCTTTACATTGTGAGAGAATATAAGAATGAATATCACAATCAGAAGTTGAAGGGAAATCACAACAAGCTCACATGGAGGCACACAAGTGTTCAACACAAATACTAACTACAATCCAAGCCCAAAAAGTGAGCGGTTTACTTCATGGGGACCGGATTTTTGTCTCCAAATGGGGGGGTGGGTGTATGTGACTGTGTCCCCATAGTGTGATTAATAGAAGTGCTTTGCCCAGCTACACAATTCAGCTTTGGTTCATTACACTTTGCACCGAGGAAGCAAACCACCATCAAAATGCCATTTGATGTTGCTTCCAGCTGAATTATTTGCGTTTGCAGGCAGTAACTTGCAGCTGCAGTGCCTGTTGTCCTCGTTGTCTTCTGCGTTACTGCTGTTTTACAGCTTCCAGTTTTACAGTGACATTGCAGCAACAGCTACAGAACGTACTACCTGTAATTCATCACGCCCTAACTGTGTGTATCTCGCAAATAAGTGAGAGATTGCTGAGGTTTGCATGTGCTGATCAGAGCAGCCACCAAGAGAAACGGGGGAAAGCGCAACTCGTCGGCGTCCACAGCAGGAGCTCCTTTATTGATTTTCATGGCTCATGTTTCAGCCTCATTACTCACAGAGGGGCAGCAAAACCGGAGCAGGGAACCTCAGAGGAGACGCTGCTGCCCACGTGACACTGCCAAGCCCAGCAGGGGAACGCACCAAATCCTGAACCTAATTGAGAGCCAATCAGTTTCCCGTTCAGCGTGCTATTGCTGCTGTGAATGTAATTAATGGCAGGAGCTCTGGCCACTCGCGCCCACTCACAATATGTTATCGTGCCATTTTTACACAGTGGCGGGACGAGAGACGAGACAGAGAGAAACTGTTGAGGACCGCTGCCAAGTTAAACGTTCAACCCACCCTCACGCTACACTACAGTTTCTATCTGCGTCTCGCTCGCTTTCTCTGGCAAACTCCCATCGTCAGGCTTTTGGCCCATGTCGGTTTATTTTGCTTGTAAAAGTGTAATGGCTGGTGGTTTCTGGGGCAAAATGCGGAATGTATAAACGGGAAGAGGAGATGGGAAGCAACACTTAGAATTTTAACAAAATGTCTAATCTCTATGAACAGATCGTCTATTTCTGTTTGTAGTCGGAGTGGTATTGACCAATCACGTTTGAGCTGGCTTTGGTTGCATGCAGGTAAACAGTCCGTGTGCAGAGGAAGAGAGCTTTGGCCAAAATTAAGTCTCAGAAACCTGACGGCGAGTTGGCTTTCATCAATCTCTGAACCCTGGAGATTAGCTTTTTATGCATTAAAAATCCAGTTGCAAATCGTATTTCATGTGGGGTTTTTGTGCTCTGCAGATTTTCTAAAATCAATCTAGATATGCCAAAAACAAAAAAGGCAGATTTAGGCCAGCAGTCTGAGCAAGGCCAAAATGTCCCTTTTCTCACCAGAACCTTCCCGGCCCTGCAGACAGTTCTCAGACGATCCTCATCAAATGTAGTCAAAATCACTCGCAGGGTGGAGGGAGAGAGTGTGCATAAACATGGCTTTTACATTATCGTTTTCATGCCTTCATTCATACAAACTGCAGTGATGCTCGCCCATCACAGTGTATTCACTCGAACTCCTCTTCCCGTTTGCACTTGTCGTAGGTGTGATGCAGCTCGGCGCTCGTGAGTTCAGCTGTTGATTGAATCCTGAGTTTGACGGTGAAATGAATTATAAGTGAAGTGATGAAAGCATAGTGTTGGGATCACTGCGTGTCAAATGTGTCAGAGCAACAAATACATGGAAATGTGATAAATCTAAAGGAAATTCTTGTCTCTGCTTCCCCCTGGTCCACCTCAGGGACATAAAAACAGAACAACATCGATCTGATGCAGAATCACATGCTAAACATAAGCAAAACACATACTTGACTACCAGCTCGAGGGGGCAAAGAAAAATAATTTGGTTTTAAATTGCTTGTCTGTTGCTTTGTCACTGCTCCTTAACAAGCTGCAATCCACCAGTCAATAGTGCAACCAACCATTATTTAAACCTCCAAAACTTTCTTATAAATTTGAGTGGCGATTCCAGAGTTTCCAAAGATGCCATGTTATATTCTTATATATATTATATAGAGTGTATATATATATATATATACTCTTGGGAAGATGTGTATAGAACCATTACCAGGACAACAGAGTCTTGGGTTTGACTGTTTCACCGACTGCAGGCTAAATCATGTCGCTTCAATGACGCGCTGCGAAGATGATACAGGATGTTGATATGATGCTGTCAGTGGAATAAGATGATTTTTTTCCCCTCAACATTAAAGACCTTTAAAATGACCTTCCAATCGCACACAAGCTGCCTGCTGCACGCCACCGTCACAGCGGCTTCCAGCAGAGTTTGCTTTGTGGAAATTATACATTAATTACCTATTTGCTGTCCTGTGAATCCCATTGATTTAAACCCTGTTGTTTTTACACGTCATGGAGAGAAACCTCACCCTTGTGTTTTCTCCATTGCTGTTATTTGTTCATAGTATTTCCTGCAACTCACTAAGCGAGTGTTGGTTTGTGACGGCGCAGTCGTACCACACTTCCTCAAGTTTAATCCAGATGGCTTCAGGTTTCTCTTCAAGTGTGAAAGCACCTTCATTCTCCAGTGAAAGGGATTAGAACAGTCAGTCACACAAAGGAAACGTGGCTGCTCATTGAAAAGGCCTGCGGATCGTTGGGATTTGATCTGTTCTGCTTCCAACCTCATTGTCCCTTTTATTGATTCAGAGACCAGTGGTGGTAAAGATGTCTGTAATCAGAAACACACGGCGCAGGAAGATCATAGCTTTGCTTTGAAAATGCTCTTAACGAGCGGTGGGATGGCAAAAAATAAAAAATTAAAGAATACGATTCTGGGGAACTGTGATTACACGGATTTACATCAGCTGAGGATTGGAGCCCTGAACCAAAGCAACAAAACCCAACACTTTTTCATCCCGGTGTTATATACTGTGATTCAGATCATTCCTTTACCCAGACAGACACAGTTATTAACACAAGTATGGGCACAGCTAACCTGCTCTTCACAAATACACAGACGGACAACACAGCGATGAAGGGGGAGGTTTCAGTCACAAAGCTGCTACGTTTCTGTTTTTTGTGGTTAAAGTACAGCACCCTTTCGTGTGGAGAGGCAAGCTGCCAAAGCTGTGTTATTGGTCAAATGCTTAATAAATGCTGAAGTGCCAGCATCTGGGGGTTTTTTTTCATTTCAACAGAAGCTGGACTTCCTTTATTCCTTCCTGCTCCAAACTGAAGTGAAGAGTGCCGTCTCTCCACCAGGTGCCGGAGGTGATGCAGGCCAGTTTAGCGCTGTCTGGCTTTCAACTGGCTCACAGTTCATCATCAGCGTGACTCTCTGGCCGACTGTGTGGCCGTCACGCTGTGCCACAGTCTGTCAGTCTGACTAAATGTCCGGCTAGAACACACACACACGCACTGACTGAGCAGCTAACAGTGAAGCTGTCAGGCTGGTTGATAAAATTATGTTGGATTTGTTGTTGATTGAAGAATTGTTTAGTCTATAAAAGGTCTGAGGTTTGCACGTCCAAGTACGCCAACTTTCATTTGGTTAAAAAAACAGTAAAGGAATCCAAAGACACTCAGAATATTGTTACGACCTGGTCTCGCAGTCTAGGGGAACTGATGAGATCGTAACATAAGGTTTTGGAATGTCTGGGATTCGTCGGACAATTACCCACACGGTGTTTGTAAAACAATACGAAGTTTATTGAACCAGGT